>SNQJ01S0004973.1:9781-20598 GCA_010110895.2 Picea sitchensis
GTAACCAGAGATCTTTAGGTTATTCTTCAGTCTTGTGGCATAAGAGAAACATACCTCCTGAGGTTTCTCCCGTATGATTTGACACATGTGCTCTGCCTGAGAGATGATCTGCTTGCTTCTTCCTGCATTCAGATTCATAGTGCCCATACTTTTTGCAGTAATAGCATTGTATGCTTGTTTTGTCATTTGATCTTCTCCCTTTGCCTCTTTGAGGCTGGAAATTCTGATGTTGATTTTGTTGTTGATGTCTTTGACCTTGGAAATTTTGAGTCAGATATTGTTGTTTGTTACTTCCACTAGAGTGAGGGTTAATTTGATTGCTCCCTATTCCTTGGTGACCTATGCTTCTTCCTCTGCCTCTCCCTCTCCTGAAGAATAATTGAGTTTTGAAAGAATTGGAGATTGACTCATCTGTAAGATGCAGTCTGGTCTCATGTGTCACTAGAGAACCAATTAGTTCATCTGTTGAAAAACATGACAAATCCTTGGATTCAAGGATTGTTGTTACAACCATTTCAAATTTCTTTGGTAAACTTCTAAAGATTTTCTCAACAATGCGTTGATCAGTAATGGTTTCACCAATCAATATGATCTGGTTCACGATGCCCNTTGAGGCTGGAAATTCTGATTCTGGTGTTGTTGTCTGTGACCTTGGAAATTTTGATGCTGGCTCTGTTGTCTATTACCTCCATTTGAGTGTTGGTCACTTGTAGTACTCCCTCATCCTTGGTGACCTCTGCCTCTTCCTCTGCCTCTCCCTCTACTGAAGGAGAATTGAATTTTGAAGGCATTGGTGATTGACTTATCTGTGAGATGCAGTCTGGTCTCATGTGTCACCAGGGAACCAATCAATTCATCTATTGAAAAACGTTACAGATCCTTGGATTCAAGGATTGTTGTAACAACCATTTCGAATTTCTTTGGTAAACTTCTGACGACTTTCTCAATAATGCGTTGATCAGTGATGGCTTCACCAGTCAATCTGATCTGGTTCACGATTCCCATCACTCTGGTCATAAACTGATCCACATTTTCAGACTCTGTCATTCTTAAAGTCTCGAATTGTGTCCTCAAGGTCTGTAGTTTGACTATTTTGACCCTGTCATTGCCTTGGTAGGCTGATTTAAGGATGTCCCAGGCCTGTTTTGAAGTACCAATGCCTGTGATTTTGAGAAAATCGAATCATCCACAGAATTTTGAATCCATAATTTAACTTTATTTTCTCTGTTCCTCTAAGTTGCCTGAGCAATTCTCTGTTGGTTTGTCATGGCGACAAGGTCTGTTGGATCTGGTTCCACATATCCAAGATCCACTGGATCCCAGCACTCTTTTGCTTGCAAGAACGATCTCATTCGAAGAGACCAGAACTCATAGTTCTTTCTAAGAAGAATTGGACCTTGAGTTGGTCCTAAATTGCTAGACATCGCCATATTTAAAGAATTTGAACAAAATAGAAAAGAAATGTTTGGTTAGTTTCATATTTACCTGTCTCTTGCGCTTAAACCAGGTCTTCTAATTTCTTGCAGTGACTTTGAAACTCTGCGATTCCAGATTTCGCAAGTTTCGTCTTCACGAGTTTTGACTTCATGATTCTGACTTTGGGACTTCATTATACGAGTCCTTCGAACTCTTGTCTCTCCAACTTCCTGTTTCTGAAACACCGAAGAGAGTTTAACGGCCTTGGATTGGCCCTTAGTCTCCGTTCAATGTGACCACATGCCTAAATGTTAAAGCGCTACCGGCTTTTCGCGATTCAGAACTTCCTGTTTCCTGATGTCAAGAGTCCTTGACCCTTCGTCCTTCTGATCTCTGAAATGTCGATTTGCCAAAATGGATTTAACAACAATTATCCCCAAGGCTATACCTCCAGTCCATGTGACCGCTTCCCATACGACCGCAGCCCTATTTCGGGGTTTTATGACGCAAAGCACCCAACCTCCTGTCCTCTGGACTCTCGAAATCTCAATTCCCGAAAAGCGGATATGTCTACGCCCCGGCTTCTTCCTTCTTTCGCTATTTCAGAGTTTCCAATTCCGAAATTCTTGGCTCTCCTGGTCTTTAGGATTCTCGAAATGCCAAATTCCGGTATCCCAAAATTTATTTACCTGGTCTTCTCCTTTCGTGCTTTCGGGACTTCAAATGCCGAAATTCCTAGCCTTGTCTTCAGAACTCCCAGTATGCGAAGTGCCAAAATTTTCCTTTAGACAATCAACGGTCCAGATCCTTTCGGGATTTCGTGAATCGAAATTTTTCATTTCAGGATTTCGCGATGCGAAGTGGCCTGATCCTCTGGACTCCCAAAATCTTAATTCATGGAATGTCGAAATGGCAAAGTGTCCTTCTCCTTTCAAAAAATCTCTCGAAATCCTGGATTACTTCCACGCGTCTCCTCAAGATGGACGGTCCTCCTGCGTTTCGCGATTTCGTGACTTGTGACCGCCGGTGACACAAATCCTCTGTCAACTTGAAACCCTAGTAGCTGAAATACCGACGGTTTCCTCGATCTCTACCACGTGTCCCAACGAATGGACAGCTGTGATCTTTTCGAGATTTCGGGACTTTCATCATGGAGTGTCTCGACCTTCGTCAATAAGACCTCTGATATCCCGAACTTTGAAATGCCGAAATTTTGATGGTGCTTGGATCTGCTGCCACGTGTCCTTTTTCATGGATGGTTCAGATGATTTTGGGATTTCGCGTATCAGGGTTTGGAGTGCAGTCTCCTTTGCTCGTCCAACTCTCGATTCCTGATTTTGTGATAGCGTTAGATCGACGGCTCATGATCTTTCTCGATTCAATGGTCTAGAATGAATCAAGATTTCGCGATTCGTGAATTCTCACAACAGTCTTCTGACCTTTACACCCTACGAGTCAGCGAAATGCCGAGATATCGCCACGTGTCCCTTAATGGATGGTCCAGATGATTTCAGGATTTCTTGACTTTGCAAGTCAACTTTTCTCTTATGCGCTCCAGAGGACTAAACCTCGTGCACTTTCTCACGGATCCGATGGCTATCAGTCCTCTGCGCAAGATCTAACGGTTGTGATTCTTTCGCCTTTTCTGCGCTCTCCTCATCCCTTCTGAACTGAATTTTTGCCTCATATCTGATCGCAGGACGGATCTTATGGCTGCAATTGCTCGTTCTTGGCTGCTTTTGCGATTTCTTTGCTATTCTTGCAAAGATTCTCTCCTGTGGAAGAAAATTTGTGAATCTTTCACAGATTTGAAAGAATTACACGAATTCTTTCAAGCATTCTATTCTCTGCAACAATCTTTGACGGATTTGAGAGAATTCCCAAAATTATTTAAACGATTATGCCTTCTTCAACAATCTTTCGCTAATTTGAATGAATTTCTTTGAATTCTTCAAATGTTCCTGCCTCTTGCAACTCTTCTTCATGAATCTTTGACGAATCTGAAATTGTTTACGAATCTTTAAACTTTCTCCTTCTGCAGTCTCTGCTTCCTCGATTTTTCGAGCGTATAGTGCTCTGCTTCCTCGTTGGAGTTTCCTGCGATGATCTTTTGAGAGGATAGTGGACAGCTCTCCAAGCCTTGTGAAAACGTCGTGTCCCGTGCTCTTGATGTCGATTTAAGCTATGCACTGTGACGATTGTGTTGCTCTCCAGCCTGTGTGAAGAGTCTTACTGCTGAAGCTCTGATACCATGATAAATTGTGAAGCAAGAAATGCAGAGAGAAAGAATAGAAAAGAAATAGTATTAAGTATATTGAGAATGTAAGGAGAAAGTACAATGAGAAGAGTTAATGAAGAAGTACTGTGCAAAAGGAAAATAGCTGAGCTAAATAGGCTCAAGCAAATCAAGAAAAGAAAGTACAACTGGCCAGGACAGCTGGCAGTGTAGAGTCAGCCTGTTGAGGTTACATTATATTTAACATCAACAACTGAGATGTCTCTTAATACAATCACCACTTATTCATCAACGACAACTCTAAGATGCATTAGCAATATCAACATTGTAAAGTGGTGTTGTGATTTGAAAATACATTAGCAATATCACAGTTGTAAAGTGTTGTAATTTCAAATGATACAAAACTAGCAATAATTATATAAGTAAAAAGTGATTGATATATGTTAATARAAACCATTTTTCAATCATTAATAACACATTCATACACTAATAAAATAAAATAAGATTAAAATAAAATATTAATAAATTAATAAAATAATACATTAATAAAGTAGTAAGACATTATTAAAGTATTAATAAGTTAATAAAATAATACATTAATAAAGTATTAATATATTAATGATACATTATTAAAATATTAATACATTAGTTATTAATGTTAATTGTAAAATCTTGTTTAAAAATTAAGTATTAAAAATCAATTAACAAATAATGTTTTGTCTTTTTAACTTTTTTTTAAATCTTATGAACAAATTAATGATTAAAGATTAAACTTAACACCTTTTATATATATATATATATATTATAAGTCATTATGATTTAAAAATGCTACATTGAATTATAAAAAAATAATCTTGATTAATGAAATCACAATTTTTCAAACTTCATCTCCCAAATGACAAATGACAATGGTACAAATTAGACTACCATTCATTTAAAAAACCACATCTTACACACTATTGCAACATTTAATGATATGTATACATTGAAACTTGAATCTAATTCTAGTTTATAGCACTAAATCTTAAACATTTTATTTTATAAACACCTAGTTTTTCATCATTCTTGTACAAGTTATATTAGCATTCTAATCATTGTCATTAAAACAACAGTTTTCACTCTTCATATCAAAATTTACATAAATTTTGAACAATTTTTTAATTTAAAAAAGTCAACAATATTATAATTGAATTAACATGTTTTTCAAAACTTCATTTCAATTCTTATTATGTTCAAACATTACTAAATATTACTCCTTACATTATATTATGGTAGCAATTTCTTATTAAAAATGTTACCATGACAATATGTTTTTCAAAACTTCATTTCAATTTTTATTATGTTCAAACATTACTAAATGTTACTGCTTACATTATATTATGGCAGCAATTTCTTATTAAAAATGTTACCATGATAATCCTTTAAAGGAAATTTTATGATAAAAAAGACCATTCTCACTTTAAAGAAACTTATATGATAAAAAGGACAATTCCACTTTAAACAAATTTTTATGTAAAAAAGAAATCATTCCCATATATGCAGTAATCAATGAAAAACCACATAATTAATTAATTCCCAAATGTATATGTAAAAATAATTAATTAAATATTTTATTTTAGAGAATTTATTTATATGTATATGTAAAAATAATTAATTAAATATTTTATTTTAGAGAATTTATTTATTTTAGAGAATTATTTTCAATGAGATTCACATTTATTTTAGTTGAAGGTATTTACAATACAACTGTTAATAAGAGTATTTAGACAAAATGTAATTTTTATATTATTTTATTAATAAATAATTTTAAAATTTAAATATAATTTTTTTTTAATCTTTTTCATTATTACATATAGTTACATATTTATAGTCTATAGTTTTTTTAAGATTAGATAACAATTCAAGCTAATTAAGATATATTTTACATTAATAAAATAGTAATACATTACTTAAGTATTAATACATTAATAATAAATTATTTTATTACTTCAAGATGTAAAATCTTGTTTAAAAAATAAGTATTAAAGATCAATTAACAAATAGTGTTCAAAATTAAAATTATTGTTCTTAACTTTTTTTAAAATCTTATTAACAAATTGATGATTAAAGATTAAACTTAACACCTTGCAAAAAGATATTCAATCTTTTTTTCATACCCATTATGATTTAAAAATGCTACATCAAATTGGATTATAAAAAAATAATAATCCAAACACACACGGACTCCTTTATTGTCTTAGGAAAGGTTTCCAATACTTAAACCATTGTATCCTATGCTTGTCGAACCCCAACACCAACCACTGGTCTTCATTTTCATCTATATCCAACTTTGGCACCGCAACCTCTAAGTCTGCTACATTCTCCTTCAATTGATATGATCTCCCCACATTGTCCTTCTTTGAATCGATATCAAATCAAATTTTATAATAGTTAACCTAACGTTTGTATATCCATAAAACCACAAGAGAAATACTAAAACCATAAAACCGTGAGTGTGACTATGCCATAAATACATTACAGAATACAATGAAAGAAGTGAGAAAAGGAGATTATATGCATACCTCAGTTGCAAATTTCTAAGAACAAATGTCGTTGTGTTGTCCTGATGAATCTTGCCCCCTGTCCTAATCAATGTCTTCTCCATAATAACAATGCAGTTTTCCCTCACGCTCGTCTAGTCTACTTATGTGCTCGTATAGTTCTACAAGAGAAACTGCATCAGTACAATTGTGCAAGTAGAACAACATATGAATTGAATTGTGTTTTATTAAAACGGTTCTTAAAACGATTATTATTGATTAAAACAATTCTTCGTGGTAAGTATAGGAGATCACGTACCTAAACTTGAAACATGTAAATGTTGAATGGTTTGTTAGTTTTTTTTTTAATTATTCATGGCAATTGATAAGCGACCATAGTAAATTATTAATTGTGTTATGTAAAAGTTAAAAAGTAAACAAAAAAAGTAATGAAAAAAATGCAAATTCTTAAATGCAGTGGACTTAATGTTGGCAATATCATTCTTTGATTTGGAGACGATGACGAGAATATGCTAGTATCTTTAATTTGTGGCCATAAGATCAATTTTTTTAATTAAAAGATTGATTAATCCATTGATTTCAATAAGGGAGATGCCTACCGGCTTAATAAAAATAAAATCCAAATGACACAAAATAAAAATAAAATAATAAACATTGTCATAACTCTTGATGATATTTCAAAGAATCATACTTCAATCATATAATATCCCTCCTTAGAGGCGCTCGTTGGTGTTATCCACTCACAAATTTGTAATTATATTTTCTTCAAACTCAAAGCAAATAACTCCATCGTGTCTAACTAATTTAGTGAATCAACCACAACTCAATTACATCCAAGCAATTTAGTCTATCAACCAAAAGTAAATAAGCTAATGAATTAATTGTGTCTAAATAAATTAGATAGTTTATCAAAGTAAATGAAATTGTAGTAGTGTAATATGGAGTAAATGCAATCTTTCATCTTATGAAAGATTAAAACTTAGAGTCAAATTTTCACCCAACTAATGCAACTACTTAACTAAGTGTTTCCCTCCAAACAAGACTCAAGTTTAATGAGGTGTAGGATTGAGACATTGTGTACTTAACAAGTTCACTCACTTAACTAAAATATCAAATCAATGGTCATGCATCTAACTAATAGGAAAGAGTGTGGTAGAGAGAGACTCATGGTCTTACAACATCTCCTTATCCTTTAAGGTTATGGTGTGTAGGATCACCCACTTCTATGCCCCAATGAATACCCTTGGATGGTCATACATCATATTCAGCGATGGAGATCCTATCCAAGGAATTTAATGACCACTCCATCCCCCGATGAATCATCTTGGATGGTCATGCATCGTACTTATTAGTGGTATCTCAATAGCCTAAATAAAACAACTAAGAAGCACAAATGAATATTAGTACCCCTAGTTGGTCAAATACACTCCTCATGATCCAGGTGGATATCAGTGGCCACCCACCTATTCCACAGGCTTGAAAAACAATTTTCCATCTTGGCAGTTTTTCGGCAGTTTTTCGGGTTCCAAACTTCCGAGGCCATTTTGAGGCCCTAACCGATGTTTTTTGGGGATTCGGGGTCCAGGAAATTACCGAAGGCACTAATCCGGATTATATTCGGCACAAAATGAGAGCGAAGATATAACAGAGAAATATACAGAGATATTGAAAGAGCAACAATAATATAACAAAGATATATTGGAAATATAACTAGAGACAAAGATATACAGTAATACACAATTTCTATTAATGTGTGAAATGTACAGAACTGTAAAAATACAGAGTGAAAGACTCGCCTGAATGGTGGCAGCTTATCTCTCAGAAGAGATGTGATGGATACTCTCATTTGCAAGAAGATGATTGTTAGAATGAGGCTCCAAAGGCCTTTTTAACATAAGTAAAATCCAAAACCCTAACCTCAGAAGATGAAAAGACAAAAGGTTTGCGGGCCCCGATGGGGGTAGTTGATACGTCAACTTCTCGGGGGCATAACTTTTGCATACGATGTTTGTTTGGGGCACTCGATACAACGTTGGAAAGGTCTAACCGACAAGAACGATTTTCGACTAGTCCAAGATAGTGCCTTCAACATCCACTTGGACCCCAAATACCCAAAAAACGTTGTTTAGGGCCTTAAACCATCCCCAGAAGTTTGGAACCCAAAAAACTGTTGAAAAATTGCCAAGATGGGAAATTGTAGGTGGGTGACCATCGATATCCACTGGATCAATCCTCCCTCCTTAGGAATAAATGATCTCCATTGCGTTGAGTTCTCGGGGGAGGGGGGGAAGCATTTGCTGAATCTGAATCTTGGTGAGTTGCTTGCCTTGCTAGAAACGCTGTTGTAATGTTCCCCAAATTTACCAAATAAAAAATAAATTTCTTAGGGACATTAAATCTCCTTTCCCTTCGAACAACTTATTTGAAAAGACATAAAGTTATTATAAGTAGGTAGTTGTCATCACTATTAACTTTCACAAGGTTTATGCTTACCACTTTATTGATACAACTAAAAGATTTTATCTCTAAGTTATTTCATGCTGCACAGTAATCACATATATAATGGTCAAGGGGTATCTTTGCCATACCCTAGTCTCTTAGTTACTAACATTTCTATTTGTTGATATGAATATAAAGGATCAAAGTTTACACTAGTAAACTACTCTAGTATCACAATTGTCTCCATGCATAAACATTAACGTTTATCTTTGTTAAAGCCTTAATAATATTGAAAACCCCCTCCAAGCATAGCATTAACTTTTATACTATTAGACCCCACTAGCAATACAACCAATTTCTTAGGCATAAACGTTGCTTATATCATAAAGGATCTATACAAATTTGGGTTCCAGCAAAGCATACACCTTTATAGAAAATGTCACAGGCCTTACTATAATGGTGGCTTTACGTTTTGTTTTAACTGTCTATGTAATAGACCTTGTGAAAAAGGTCATGGTTAAACTTACGATTAATATTAACTCGGTGTTGCAATTGGTTAACGGTTGGGCATCATTGAGGGGCCCAACTATAACAATCATTCTCCCCGATTTCGTTAACACTAACGAACCAGATGGTCACACCTTAACTGAACGAGAGACTCGGCTTGACAACTAGACATAGTTATGCCCTAACTGAGTCGTCCTCACCTCGCACTAACTTGGTATGAAGTTGAATGAGGGACTTGTGAGACCCTGAATTAAAACCTTTGTCCAGTCTATTAATGGCTACCTGTAAGGGTACCTCCTGAGGGTTGTCGCTCGACCATCGTGTCCAATGCAAAACATGCCACCTCCCTCCTGTCACATGGCAAGGTACGGTATTCGTAACCATCTCTATTACTCAGCTGAAGAAGGGTTTCTAGGGTTATTGTTTCATTCTCCTTCGACTCTGTGTCTTTTGCGAAAACGCTCTAGTCTTGGGCAGGAAGAAAAGACAGGGCGACTATCGGTTGTGTGCTACCCTGAGTAAGGTATCATTTCTCATTGAGCTTTCCGTGATTCTAGATTAATATAGTGCTCCCTAGTCACCATATATTTCCTCTTGCTTTTTCGACTTTCCTGGTTCTGCATTAGAGTCTTAACGATTTGTTAAGTAATCTTTAAGTTTAGGGTTTGTCATCGCTCCCTTTATTCCTTGTGTTGGGTTCCCATTTCCTTATACCGTGCGATATGATTTTGTGTCTCTACGAAAACCTCGTAGGAATTCTGGTCTGTGTTAATAACCCAACAGGGAAACGGGAAAGCCGACAACGTGAGAGTTTAGCTTAATTCTTTCAGTGACTTTAAAGATTTGATACCCTCCTCTCTATTCGTTAACTGTCTGTAAGTAGTCGTGGGTTCTCTTACATCTGTATTTTAATGGTAAATCCGGACTTCTACTACGTGATAGAAAATATAAGGGAATACCTTCCATAATTCCACTTTAAATTTTCATCTGGAAAGGGCAGTGAAAAAGCTAATTTTTTTTTTCAAAAGAATCTAAGGAAATGCAAGTAGCCAAAATATTAATAATCGTATTTTAAAATGTCCTCAAACAGCACATTAATTGATATAGACTAGCACAGTCGCTAACTCGCGGATGGTGAACGCCAAAAGGCTTCTATTAAACTTCTTACTGGCAACCGTTGGTGATGCCAGTACATAAACGTGGCTAGATACATGTGGCAATAAGTTAGTGAACATAGTAATTAAATGTGCCCAAAGCACTGCTTAAAACATGAGTGTTCAAAAACCCCGGCAGATGGCAATGAGGCGTTAGAATATTACAGTGGTCGTACTCCCGCTAGTATTCTATGCCCCCAGAATGCGACTCTTGACACAATTAAAAAAATAAAAACGCCTTCCTAATATGCCATTTTTGCCAATGACACGTGAATGTCCACTGGTATTCTATGCCACCGTTAAAAAACAAAATGTCTACCCAATCTGTCCACTGCCAATGAGCTTGGATGTAGTGTTGAGTAATTACTTAAACGTTACAATTATAAGGTTAATATTTTAATTTATCTGGTGTTAATATTTTAATTTCTGTTAATCACTTACGTGGCAATCAGTTAGTTATCAAAGTAATTTTTAAATATGATTAGGTAAATGTAAAAAAGTAAACACATAAACGGATATCTTTAT
>SNQJ01S0004973.1:24439-48785 GCA_010110895.2 Picea sitchensis
ATCCACAAACTTAGATGAAATTGCAAACTTTAATGTGCATTGCTTTGTTATGTGCAATTTATGGTTGTTTCTTATCCATTTAATTGAGTAAGGCTTATGATGCATCTGAGTGTTTAATCCCAATTGTTTAACCACTTCCTCTGAAATCAAGTTAGATTGAGATCCACTATCTATCAATGTGACGACCTTAGTATGTATCATTATGACCCTTATGTGAAACAATTTACTTTTAGAATCAAATCCATCACCAATTTTACTTGTCAAACCAACCATTGTGATTTTAGATTCATTACCCGAATCTGATCCCAAGTCTGTTGGTCGTGTTGTTGCTGCAGCTGTTTGCGTCCCTTTCTTCTCTTTGAACCAATTCAGTCTCTTCTCAGGATGCAATTTCCAGCAATGGTCATCATCATTCCCTTCTTTTTTGGAATGCTTGGAAGAGATATTCTTTTCCTTTCTTGTCACTGAGTTTTCTTTCTTGCCATTCCCCTTCCGTTTGTCCTCCTTTATTGAAGACGATTCTCCTGATACCCCAACTCATGTTTTCCCTGCCTCAATGTATGTTTCTTGAATAGAAACCTCATCAATATTAGTAGGTCCAAACATAAATACAGTGTTATGAATGTGTGCAGGTAAACCTCCTATATACTTCATAAGAGTTTCTTGGGTATGTAATGAAATGTCTAACATTAATTCCATCTTACGAAATTCATCTGTGTATTCTTGCACTGTTTGTAGCTTTCTTAGTTTAAGACCTTTCCATTCAATTAAAGCCTTCTCTTTATAACCCAAAGGGTAAAATTCCTTCCTAAGTGCAGAAACAAAAACTTGCCATGATGGAAATACATTACCTACTGGTTGCGTGCCATTTTGCAACTTGCTTTGCCACCAGATGAGTGATGTGCCTGTAGGTCGAAGCGATGCCAATTTGATTTGAGTTGCCTCATCCTTGATTTGTTGTACACTGCAATAAACTTACATCTGTCTGACATAGTTATCAAGCCTCTGTGCATTGACTTCACCATCATACATGGGTAATTCAAACTTCACATCAAGCTTAAGTAAAGGCATATCATGTTTATGTTTACGAGAATGTTTTCTTGCAGTGGATTTGTAACTTGTACTTGAAGAAGAAGAAGTTGATGGAGAAGAAGGAGGTGAAGGAGGAGTTTTATGAGGATCCTCTCATTCTTCACTTTTGGCCTTTGAAGATTCACCTAGAATCTATCTCTTATGATCCAAGTAATCATCATATAAAACTTTCATCATCTCCAACATGGCGAAGAAAGTCTTTTGAAACTCTATCTCGTCATGAGAAAGTCCCTCTTTTGATGCCATCTTCTCACTTTGAGAAGTTATCTTTCTCGATCCAATATCAGGATTCTCTTCAACAAGCTCACCTTCACCATGATTCAGCTTTTCCCTGGTAATCATTCAAACTCAAAAACCAATCGTCAACTAGCTCTGATACCACTTGATCCGAAAAGATCTTTTAAAGACTATGGTTGAGTTTTAAAACATGAGTTCATTAACCATTTAAGAATTTGAAGAAAGAGGAAGAATTAATGATTTAACATGGAATCCATAATAAGATATACAGATCTGGAAGTAAGCACAAGAATCAACAAACCATAACCACAAAAATTGTTAATGGAGTTCAGCAATATCGCCTACGTCTCTGGTCCTTTGTCTCAGTGGGTGATGCTTTCTTATTTCTCTTCAAAGCTTCAAAAGTACATCATAAATTTGTCAAATGGATTACAAACTGATCTGGTTGTGTTCTGCTAGATCTCAAGAACCCAACACAACTGACATCACTGAAAACGAATGAACGAAGCTCCCATAAATGGCATGCGAAGTTTCTCTCCTCAATGGCTTCCCTGCATAAAAATGTCTTTGACTTTAAAATTCTTCAACATTTCTCCTCTTCTAAACCTATCTAAGGCTGCCAAGAACCTCTGGTTTATATAGACTTGAAGTTGGCAACAAACTCCCAACTTCTCCCCAAGATCTAGCCTCAAAAAGGGCTCCAGATCCTCCAAAAATGACCAAAATCCATCAATACCAGGCTAAAAATCAATAAAAAATATAACATACAGTTTAAAAACCCACTTTTGGGCTAAAATTGGGCTCAGCCCCCGAATTCCTGGGCTCCTGGCCATATGCGCACCCTCCATGTGGCCATAAGCTGGCTGGCTTTGGTCCTTAACCCCTGGTCTTGGCTCTTGGTCGTATGCGCTTGGCCATATGGTTTCATCCTTATGCCTCCACGCGCCATGTATGGTGGTTAGATCTTGGTCATAGCCCTCGATCACACGCCTTGGTCAGTGGGGCTAGCCCTACCGACCAATGCTATCCCCACAAATCCGTGTATCAAAATATATTACCTTGTGGTTAAATGGTAATGGTCCTGTGGTAAAGTTTACGTCGGGGACTGGGACTAGGCCCCAGCTCTTTTATCCGTCGGAATTATATTGTATCTAATTCAAAACATTTTAAACAAACACATGGTTAAGTAACAATGTGTGGGCGGGTTGGTAGCCCGGCCCTGCTAAACCTCTCCCCCACGCCCGAAGGTCGCGGGTTCGACTCCCTTGGAGTCCATAAAAATTTTACCACACCATCCACCCTGGAGGTGCCATGTGGCAACCCATGACTGGGCCACGTGGCACCACATCATTTGACCAGAAGAAGATACTTGTCACCAAATCATTCGCCCACCTAACTGGCAGCGTGTCTTCCCTGTCAGCATGCTTTCTCACTTCCACGTCACTGTACGGTTGTACATCTTGTACGATCAGCTTCCATGTCAGCACTGTATGGATTGTACAGTTAGCGAAATTTTGTCTCTTTGACAAAACAAACAGAACGTTGTATCTTGCTCATACAATTTCTGTTTGAGCTCGTTCAAGTTGTGTTGAGTTCGTAATGACGAGACCTACACACACATCCATTTTAAAGTGATTCCGAGCACTTCCATTTTTAGGCCTTCCTGGACCCTTTTTGATTCCTAGATCCATTTTGGATCAAAGATTAAGTCTCGATTTTAAAATACAAATAAAACTCATGCTGACTTAAAATTCCAGTTTTAGAAATTAAGGAAGGTCAACCAAGTTAAGCGAAAGGGGATTTCATATCCTAAATTACATATCCCTTATAAAAACATAAAAAGACCACATCTTCTTAAACCAATCATAAGGGTTCGATGCTACCACGAAATATCCATTTAAGAATGGTAGGGAGATAAGGTAATTGTTCCACGTTATTTTATTACGGTAGGATAATGGCAAGGGGGGAAACTGGAATGTCATAGACGAGAAGCTACCATTAAAGGTAAAATAATAAATAAACGATAACAAGTGCTAGCTAAATCTGCGAAGGTTGGTGTGTTGGTATCTCAATTAAAAAGTGTGCTGGTATCTCAATTAAAAATTCTCCAGTATCCCAATGCCATATCAATCTCAGAATTTCCTTGCTTCACTTAAAATAATTAGATGCATTTAAGGAGGACATCCCAAATGATTTTCCTAAATTACCACCCTTACCAGATATAACAGTTCAACCCAAGAAAGATTTGTTTGATCATTTGAATCTGGTGTGATTAATACCCTACCCAAACGAGACCATCAAGTCGGAAGGGTCGACTGGGAAGGGATCAAGTATACGTTACCCGCCAAGAATGGTCGGAAGGGAGAAAAATCGCAGAGTAATATCCACTAAAGACGCAGAGTTATTTCTAGGTAGATTCGTAGGGTAAAATCGTAAAATGCAGGGTGAACTCTAGGAAGATTCGCGGGGAAATTTATAAAAACGCAGGGTGAATCTCCAGGAAGATTCACAGGGAAAAATTCATCAAAATGCAGGGTGAATCTCCAGGCAGATTCGCAAGGAAAATTCTAAAAACGCATGGTGAATTTTCCAGGGAGATTCGCAGGGAAAAATCATAAAAACGCAGGGAAATGTTTTTTTGAAAATCACAGAGAATACTCCAGGATGCAAGATAATATTTCCTTTCTGAAGATTTCAAAGTACATTCTCCTTCAAAATTATATATCCTTTAATATATTCGAAATTCTCCATCGATATTGGCTCTAATACGTGGTTACCTTATCGATATGGCGATCCAATAATATCATATGAATACGAATATTTCCAAGTACATTTCGAAATTAGATATCATGGTGAACGAATAATACAATATAATTAAGAATAGTTATTAGATCTCTAATATCACATTAGTAAGAATATTTATTAGATATCCTTTTCGAAATTCTCATTCGTATACGAAAGGTTAGGAAGCAACTTATAATTCTACGTCGCTCTCAGAAGAGGAGAGGTGAATGAACCCTCTTATCATAGGCGGATGACGATGACCAACGAAGGGAAGAATGCATCCATCTCCAAACCCATAGTTTCAGAACGTTTTCTGAGGAGGAGAGCAATGATCAGAGTCCTAGAGCTCGGTGTAAGTTAACCGCAACCATTAAATCTTGCCATGGGTTGTAGTTTGAGAAGTCGCTTCACAGAGAAGCGTCTTCCTAAATCTTGAAAAGTTATCGCAGTGTTAGAGTCTCTTTGAGTTTGAAGGAATTCAGAGTTACGCCCTTGCTAAATTTCTGGATTGAATCACTTAAAATAAGGACCATTTAAAACCCAGCTCGCCTACGTTGAGAAAAGACCAATCCAACCATTGGAGCAAATATACTGTTCAAGATTTTTTTTGACATAAATTTCCATGTTTCCAGGTCTCATCAATTTAAATCTAGATTCAATAAACGATGAATTAATTGTACTACTTGACCGTTACCCAAGATTTCATTTCCATAATTACACAAAACCATCAAGTAGTATGACGATTCAATATCATATTTACAACCATAGTTCATTGCGAATTTACAAGAATGCTATATTACAAATAAAATCTTAACAAAATTATAAATACAAACTCAATAAGAATACCATAACTGAAGATGACGAAGTCGAGATGTTCTTCCGCGAAGGCGGTCCTGCCGATCTCTTGCTTGTTAACCGTAGAGACTTCACCGGTATCTCCCACCCAACGCCAGGGGTACTCTTCTTCCCCCTTAGCCCCCCGAGCTGCAAAAGAGACAGACACACAACCAAAATTCCTCTAGATCCGAGCTTGCCTCTCAAGGTAGAGCCACCACTCTCTCTCAAGCTGGGTATCCCAACTCTCATAAGTAGAATGAGTCAAAAATTATGCAGCATAACTTTACCCATAACCAGTGTCATCCATTTCTCATCTCAACCATTTGTTTTATAGAATTTTCCCATAACTCATCCCCACTTGCACAATTAATTTTCTTTTTAATTAAATTAATTTAGAATTATTTCCCCCTTACATTTGTCACCCTTTCCCCCAATTTGCACAATTAAATCCACATTTTATTTTAATAAATTTAGTTTCCATCACCCTTCCTAAAAGTGCTCCTTAAATCATTCATAGTTGTCTCTTTATTCCCCTTATTTTCAATTAATGACTAGCGCCTTTCTAAAACTTAGTTGAGATAAAATATGATTCTTCTCTAGTTAGACTAGTGTTAACTAGACTCTAGATACCTTTCTATGCACACATATTCTTTTATGCTTTATTCCCGTGTTATCTTAAATTCCAATTAGGTATTTTTTGCACACATGTGTATTGTATTAATTCTTTAGAATTATTTCATCTTTCTTATTTTCTTGAATTGACTTGCCTCCTTCCTATGTTATTTAATTTGTATTTTAGTTTTAGTATTTTCACCAAGGGTGCCACTTTCCCTTAACTGGTTTTGGTAGTTGTCCAACCCCTAGAGTCAACACTCCATTCGGGCGACCTTGTTAGAGACTAAGGGATTCTAAGGAATAAGGACCCTGCCTTATTGTGCGCCCCTTAGAAATCTTCGTGAACGACTGTCTCAGTCTGCCCTCGCGACATCGTGGAACTCTCGAACTAGCTAACCATTAACCTACAATTCGATCCACAACGGGAGTGATAGTAGGTTGTGACAAGGACTCTACCACACCTCTCCCTCAATATATGGTCTATGTGTATGACCCCTTTACTCCTTATGTGAGTCATATTAGCAAGCAATTGTCAGCCTACATCCATCAACAAAACAATGTCAATGATCCATACATACAAAATCATACTATAATCGATCATATGTAACATATGCATAAATGAAATACTCAAACCAATACGATCCACTCCCTGACTCAATCCGGGGTCCCATGAGCTCCATTGATTCCATCGACATCTAAAATATGTCACGTGTCCTACACACTCAGGGGAAACGCGTGAACAACATCTGTCATAGATATATATCAAATAACATAATATCATAATCCATCAACATCATCATAAAAATCCATAAGCGAAACCATAACCATGTACTATAACCGGATCACTTGCATGCAAGTTTCCTCAAAGAATAAGTCAATAACATATGCTCGCAAGAGCAAGATGTTACATAAGTAGTTGCATTAGTTGGGTGAAAAATTGACTCTAAGGTTTAATCTTTCATAATACGAAAGATTACATTTACTCCTTATTACACTACTACAATTTCATTTACTTTGATAAACTATCTAATTTATTTAGACACAATCAATTCATTATCTATTTTACTTGTGGTTGATATACTAAATTGCTTGGATGTAATCGAGATGTGGTTGATTCACTAAATTACTTAGATGTGATGAAGTTATTTGCTTTGAGATAGAAGAATACACACACACACAGACATTTGTGAGTGGATAGCACCAACGAGCGCCCCTAAGGAGGGATATTACACGATTGGATTTCGATTCTATGAAATATCATAAAGAGTTGTGGTAATGTTTATTATTTTATTTTTATTTTGTGTCATTTGGATTTTATTTTTATTAAGTCGATAGACATCTCCCCTATTGAAATCAATGGATTAATCAATATTTTAATTAAAAAATTTGATGTCATGGCCACAAATTAAAGATGCTGGCATATTATCGTCATCGTCTCAAAATCAAAGAATGAGATTGCCAACATTAAGTCCATTGCATTTAAGAATTTGCACTTTTTTCATTACTTTTTTTGTTTACTTTTTAACTTTTACATAACACAATTAATAATTTACTATGGTGGCTTATCAATTGCAATGAAGACTTAAAAAAAAAAAAAACAAACCATTTAACATTTACACATTTCAAGTTTAGGTGCGTGATCTCCTATACTTACCAGGAAGAATCATTTTAATCAATAATAATCGTTTTAAGAACCATTTTAATAAAACACAATTCAATTCATATGTTGTTCTACTTGCACAATTATACCGATGTAGTTTCTCTTGCAGAACTATACAAGCACATAAGTATACTAGGCGATCGTGAGGGAAAGCTCCATTGTTATTATGGATACGATGTTGATTAGGATAGAGGGTGACATTCATCAGGACAACACAACGACGTTTTTGCTTAGAAAACAACAACTGAGGTATGCACATAATCTCATTTTCTCACTTCTATCATTGTATTCTGTAATGTATTTATGTCATAGTCACTCTCACGGTTTTATGGTTTTAGTATTTCTCTTGTGGTTTTATCGATATACAAATGTTAGGTTAACTATTATAAAATTTGAATGATATCGATTCAAAGAAAGACAGTGTGAGGAGATCAGATCAATTGAAGGAGAAAGTAGCAGACTTGGAGGTTGCAGTGCCAAAGTTGGAGATAGATGAAAATGAAGACTAGTCATTGGTCTTGGGGTTCGAGGAGCATATGATACAATGGTTTAAGTATTGGAAACCTTTCGTGAGACAGTAAAGGAGTCCCTATGTGTTTCGGTTATAATTTTTTTATAATCCAATTTGATGTAGCATTTTTAAATCCTAATGGGTATGAAATTGAATATCTTTTTGCAAGGTGTTAAGTTTAATATTTAATCATCAATTTGTTCATAAGATTCAAAAAAAATTCAAGTACATTAATTTTAATTTTGAACACTATTTGTTAATTGATCTTTAATACTTATTTTTTAAACAAGATTTTGCATCTACGAGTAGGGATGATTTTAGGGGTTAAATTTCGCTCATGGGCTAATTTTCTATGGTTTTTCCAAAAACAATATTCGCTATTCTAAAAATGATTCACTCAAATTCTATAGAATAAAATTATTTTATCTTAAAAATCTCGAAAATTTTATACAAACTATATAAAATCCTTATAAATTTGAATATTTTTACAAAAATATCTCCAAACATTTTATAGTTGATGTATGAAGGATTAGTAAGATTTACCAAGGTTTCTACATTTTAAAATAAATTTCCATCCTTAAAATCATCCTTGTCTACAAGTAATAAAATAATGTATTATTAATGTATTACTACTTTATTAATGTATTATTTTATTAGTGTAAAATGTATCTTAATTAGCTTGATTTGTTATTTAATCTTTACGAAATGCTATAAATGTATAATTATATTTAATCTTGAAAAAGATTGAAAAGTTTTTATATTTAAATTTTTAAAATTATTTATTACTAAAATAATATAAAAAGATTGAAAAGTTTTTATATTTAATTTTTTAAAATTATTTATGAATACAATAATATAAAAGTTACATTTTATCTAAATACTCTTACTTGTATTGTAAATACTTTCACTTAGAATAAATGTGAATCTCATTGAAAATAATTCTCAAAATTAAATAAAAGTTGCATTGTAAATCCCTTCTCTTAGAATAAATGTGAATCTTAGTGAAAATGATTCTCTAAAATAAAATATTTAATTAATTATTTATGCATTTATATTTAGGAATTATTATGTTGCACGAGTTTACGAAACGTAGGAAAATTGGGAATGTGGATACGAGTGTCCAGAATGAGTAGAAGTGTGGATACGAGTGTCCAGAATGAGTAGAAGTTTCCCTCAATTTTACACGAAACATGAATTTGGGAGTGACAATAATATATATTAAAAAATATAAAAAAAAAATTAGATTACAATGATACTTTATATTACAATGTATGTAGATGTTGATACATTTCAAATCTTATTTCAATAAAATTGAAGTTGAATCGAGGACAATGTTTCCCTATTGCAACAACTACAATATTAAAATTACTAATTTAATTTGTGCTAATAATTATATGAATATATTTAACACAATAATGAAACTTTAATATCCATAAATATTCCATCAGAAAATAAGNTTGTAAATTTGAAGCATTATTTTTTTTTATTGAAAAAAAAAACAAAATAGTACTACTCTTCTAATATGAAAATACAATAAAAGTCAATGATATGGTTGGTTGATATCAAGTATAGAGTGGAGCAAATGCTTGTCGTGGATAGGGTATTGATTCATTCGACTTTCATGTTTAGTTTGGGCTTGAAGAAAAACATAAATGTATTAAAAAAATTTCATATCCACAACTATAAAATGAGTATTATTAGGTTTTTTTATTTTACTAATTTTTGAAATAATTTTTACCTGTACTTTAGTCTTAGTTTTATAGTGATATTTTGAATAAATATAATGAAAATATTTGTAAGAAATTATGTATTTGCAATAAATGAATAAATATATTTACATTTTAATTTAATATAATTCTAATTTAAAGCTCTTTTTTAGGACGTTGGTTCCCAAGTTCTCATTTCTTTGATGTTGAAGCTTCCAAAAATCTCCCAAGTTCCCAAAAGAGTTCACAGCCAATTGGGGATGTTCTCAACTAATTCCCAAACTCCCAAAATTTCGAGAGCTTAAAAACTAGATGTTGAAAATACCAATAACAATTCCCATACAACTTTGGGAATTAGTTAATTATATGGTTTTTCAATTATTACTGCATATATGGGAATGGTATTTTTATCATAAAAGTTTCTTTAAAGTGGAATTGTCTTTCTATCATAAAAGTTTCTTTAAAGTGAGAATGGTCTTTTTATCATAAAATTTTCTTTAAAGGGTTGTCATTGTAATATCTTTAATAAGAAATTGCTACAATGTAACGAGCAACATTTAGTAACGTTTGAACATAATACAAATTCAAATGAAGTTTTGAAAAACATATTAATTCAATTATAATCTTGTTGATCTTTTAAATTAAAAAATTATTTAAATAAAAAATTGCTACCATGATATAATGTAAGGAGCAACATTTAGTAATGTTTGAACATAATACAAATTGAAATGAAGTTTTTAAAAACATATTAATTCTGTTAATTTTTTTAATTAAAAAATTATTTAAAATTTATGTAAATTTTGATATGGAGAGTGAAAATTGATTTAATGGCAATGATGGGAATGCTAATATAACTTGTATGATTGGAATGATACTATAACTTGTATGTGAATGATGAAAAAATTGGTGTTTACAAAATAAAATGTGCTATAAATTAGAATTAGATTCAAGTTTCAATATATACAAATCATTAAAATAGTGTGTAAGATGTGGTTTTTTAAATGAATGGTAGTTCAATTTGGGAGATGAAGTTTGAAAAATTGTCATTTCATTAATTAAAGATTATAACAGATTATTTTTTATAATCCAATGTAGCCATTTAAAATCATAATGGGGTATGACAAAATATTAAATATTGTTTTTTACAAGGTGTTAAGTTTAATTTATAATCATCAATCTGTTCATAAGATTTTAAAAAAAGTTAAGAAGATAGAACATTATTGGTTAATTGATCTTTAATACTTAGTGTTTAAACAAGAATTTATAAATAACATTAATAACTAATGTATTAATATTTTAATAATGTGATTTTAAAAAAAGTTAAGAAGATAAAACATTATTGGTTAATTGATCTTTAATACTTAGTGTTTAAACAAGAATTTATAAATAACATTAATAACTAATGTATTATTAATGTATTAATTTTTTAATGATGTATTATTTTATTAGTGTATTAATACTTTATTTTAATCTTATTTTATTAGTGTATGAATGTAATTTTTTATTTTTTCCCAACTGCACACAAGATAAGTTGGAGGACTTGAAATCTCATGAAACCCAAAAATACCAATTGCCTTGCTATTCAATTTTGAATCAAATGCAACTTTCCAATACATATAGGCTTGAAGTCATTACAACATACTCATTACGAGCTTTATTCATGTATGAGAATTGAACCTGGGTGGGGAGGATAACAATCATTCCTCACAACCATCCAAGCTACACCCAATTGACTTGGTTGGAAAATGGTTTCTATTAACATATATCAATCACTTTTTAATTAAATGTGATTGTTGCTATTTTTGTATCATTTGAAATTACAACACTTTACAACGGTTGGTCATATTGCTAATGCATTTTCAAATCACAACACCACTTTACAATGTTCATATTGCTAATGCATTTTAGGTAGATTTGTTGTTGATGAATAAGTGGTGATTATATTAAGAGACATCTGAGTTGTTGATGAATAAGTGGTGATTGTATTAAGAGATACTTTACAGTTCTTACACAATCAAAATCAAATATGAAGTAATACAAACAATTGAATTGATCAGAGCGAATTGGTCAAATTCAAAGTATCAAACATTTGGGCAAAGGGAATCGCATGATCTGAACAGTTAAGTTGAACTGAGCAGTGTTTCCAACAGATCAATCAGATTAAAGGAATTGCAGAAACAGAACAGAGGAGGTGAACCGAACAATGTTTCTCACAGATCCATTAACTGAAAAAATTGTGTGATGAGAACATGAACATGAAAGGGAACTGAGAGAATAGATCAACACAACGGTGAACATAGTTTTGAGTTAAGATTTTTCCACCTATCTTAACTCCTTATGATATGGGGCTATTAAAATATGGAAGATTGATTTTATTTAATATAAATTTGAAGATTGAGTAGCGCGAGACCTGTGCTCAGCACAAAACTCTTCAAATATGATATTAGTATTCTATACACCATTACACAAAATTTTATTTAGTTCTAACACCATACACTACAACACTATTTAATGCATCCATAAGGACACTATCACCATCGCTTAAATCACTGGAATGATAGCAACCATTCTTTTGCACTATCTTTTTCACACACTATTATATTAATTGTTGGATGGGTAGAATCCTTCAACCAACGTTGGAAACATGCCAACGATTTTCCTCAAGCAGTCACATGCACATGCATGCAATATATTTATGAACTTTTCATGTAACTATGTGATCTATTCATGATCAGTCTGTGTAACCGAGTGATATATGTTATATATACGAGCATACCCATAGAGGTAGAGTGCAATGTGAGTGTAAGGAGCAGGGTATGAGAGGAGAGGATGATAGTATGCCTAGGTTGGCTATTGTAATTATGCCTTGACTAAAAGAATATCGATTATCATTGCCCATGGTTTTTTTCCCTCATTGGGTTTCCACATAAATCACTCTGTCAATTATGTGATTGCTATTGTGTTGTGTTTGCTTTGTTGTTTTCATTTTTTATGCTCTGTTTTTTCTTCCGCTACCCAACAATTGGTCGTGTTTTCTGAGCGAAAGAGAAAACAATGTGGTCATTGGATCGAAGAGTCGAGCTGAGCCGAGTGAAGTGGAAGTGGAGAGCCAAGGAATGGTTTTATTACACCGTCGTGGGTCATCCCTATGGGACAGTGCGATGATAGCACGCAAACTTACAAAATTTTCAAAAATTGCGGAATCATCGTGGGTCGTACACAACACACAATACGATGTCGATGCATGCAGAACACAACACTCAGTGTGACATCATCGTAGGTCCTAGTTTAAAAAGGTGCGACAATTTGGGTGCAAATTGTCACAGGATTTCCACTAACAAAGTGCGACGATTTCCTAATCGTCGCAGGTGGTCCTCATACAAGGTGCGACAATCCATTAAAGGAAAAATTAAAAGACAAATTTGGATCCATTAACATGGAATGAAGTCATGGTATGAAGTGCTTGTCTTATTCAAAAAGTAACAATTTGGTTATTTAAAGTAAGGTGGAGTATATAATATTAAAAAGGTGAAGTGGACCTTTTTTTTTTAAGATAAAAAGGTGAGGTAGATCCTTTTATGTTTTGAAAAAAAAGGGGGTTTTTCAATATATTTTCTGAAACCTTTTTTGGAATTTCAACCTTGTTTTTTGTAAGAGCCTGGTTTATTAGAAGTTGTGATTTTCTTTTTGGGTGGTGTGCGCCAATGGCGAAAGTGAAGAGTTCCAAGTTGGAGGTGGAAAAGTTTAGTGTTAAGAATAGATTTGCACTATGGAAGCTCAAGATGCGAGATTTGCTTGTGCAACAAGGATTGCAAAAGGCCTTGGCTGGAAGGTCAAAGAAACTGACAAGCATGACAGACGAGGACTGGGAGGATCTAGATGCAAGAGCCCTCAGTACTATTTGTTTGTGTCTAGCAGATGAGGTGTTGTTTAACATCGATGAAGAGACGATGACAACAGGTTTTTGGACCAAACTGGAGAGTTTGTATATGACAAAGAAATTGTCAAACATAATCTTCTTGAAGAGGCAGTTGTACAGTTTGTGGATGAAATAAGGTACACAAATTACTGATCACTTGAATGTCTTCAATAATATGATTTGTCAATTAACTAATATGGAAGTAAAGTTCAAATATGAGGAGAAGGCGGTTACGCTACTATGTCCATTGCCTGAGTCTTGGGATCATCTGGTCACAATTGTATGGTTTAACACAATAGATGCCATTGCATATGACATTGTCGTGACAGCTTTGTTTTCTGAGGAGATAAGGAAAACATTTGGTAAAGAAACCTCAACAACAGAAGAAATGGTGGTTAGAGGTCGATCTATAGAAGGAGGGAAAGATCAGAAAGGTACAACTAGGTCTAAGTCAAAAGACAATAAGGGTAAGGAAAAATGTTGGTTTTGTGGAAAATCTAGGCATCTCAAGAAGGATTGTTGGAAAATACAACAAGCATCCAAAGAGGACTCCATAATAGAAACAAATTTAGCTACAGGTATGGTTGATGAAGTTTTGTCTGTCTATTGTGTCTCACCATCTGTGTTCACATAGAAGGTGCAGGGAAGTGATGGTTGAGTCACCGTGAAATAATAATAATAATTTTATTTACTTTGGAGTTGTAGAAATTATTGATTGCATGTAAATGAGCATATGTCTGTAAGACCTAGATATGCATGCATACCCCTGGTTTATCAGGTCACCTATGAAAAGTCTAGACACATGCATACCCTTGGTTTATTTCGTCACCTATGAAAAGTCTAGACATATATTTAGGTAGATTTAATATGTGGTGGGGCATGTATGTTTGGTTAACCTAATATTGACTCGGTGAAAGAGTTAATGAGTTAAATCTGTTTTTAGGTCAAAGAATGTGGTTTTTTAGGTCCATGTGTTTTGGGTATCCTGTGGTATTGTGTCCATGGATTGCATGTAATGAAGCCTATAAAAGGCCTGATGAACTCCATTGTAAATGGGCTTGGAGGTAAGTGATGAAGGCTTATTTGGTTGGTTTGGCCAGATTTGGTCAAAGTTGTTCGAATGCAAAGTTTGAGGTGGAGCAATGTGTTCAATTTTAAAGGTGGGTCTATAGAAAGGTTTATGTGTTGGCAGGTCAATCAAGTGTTTGAGAATATATGATGAAGGTAAGTTCATATGCATGGAACTTGGAAAGTATTGCAAGGAAGTTGGGATCGAATATGCATGTTCAGTAATACCAAGTTGCAACAATAGTTGTGGACAAAAGCAGTTGTGCTATCTGGTAACTCAGTCACCATCGGTTGCAAAAGACAGGAAGATTCAGGAAAATGTATGAACAGGTCATCTGGTAATTACTCAAATATGAAATTATTTAGTTGTGATTCTTATGTTTTTTATCAACAGTCTAAGTAGGACCCAAATCAAACAGGTATATCTTTGATATGGTGATGATGTTAAGGGGTGCAAACTGTGGGATCCTACTACCCACAGAATCATGATGGACAGAGATGTAGTGTTTGATGAATCTCCTTTTATAAAATTAAACATAGTAAAATATGAAAGGTTCAAAGCATGGGTGGTAGCAAAAAGGTATTTGGAAGGTATTGATTTCCATAAAATTTTCTCACGGGTTGTTAAGAGTTTGTTTCTATTCATGTTGTGTTAGCACTTGTTTTAATAGTATAACTAGATGTTAAAATTGTTTTACATGGAGTTTTTTGGATAAGGGTATGTATATGGAACAACTAGAATGGTTAGTTCAAAATTGCAATAGAAGATTTGTTTGCAAACTCAACAACATTGTATGGCCTGAAGCATGCTAGGCAAATGGTACAAGATGTTTGATTCCTTCATGGTGAGCCAAATTTTACAACAAGTGAGTATAACCATTGTGTTTATGGTATATTCATTATCTTGGTGTTATATGTTATGCTTGTTGCAAGCACAAGCATGGTTGAAATCAATAGGTTGGCTTAGTTGGTTAGGAAGTTTGTTATGAAGGATATGGGAGCAACAAAATAAATCTTGGGCATGGAAATACACAGAGACAGGAAATATGGTAAGCTTGGTTATCACAACAGAAGTATGTGGTGAAGATACTCAGGAAATTTAGTATGAATAATGTGAAACTAGTCAAATCCCTTTGGCTTTCCATTGTAAATTCTCTTCAGGTTTATGTCCTAATTGATGAAGAAGAAAAGGGTTATATGTCTCGAGTATTATATGCTAGTAGGAAGTTTGATGATTGCGATGGAGAAATGGTCAGCATTTCACATGCAGTTGGTGTCGTTAGTAGACATATAAAAAAACTAGGTCACGAGCATGGAAATAGGTGCTTCAAACACATAAGCACAAGTATCACCTAGAGTCATTGCAGTGATTTGGTATGTGGCTATGATTCATGATATTTGGACAAGTGCATCGGTCTATTAGACAGGTTACTGGTGGAGACAAAATGGTCCATGCTGGAGTGAATCTTGAGGCATGTTCACGTAATGGTATTGTCAAAGAAGTTGTGGAGCTGTGATGGTGTTTGGCTTCTCTTGGCTTGTAGAAAAGGTGATGAATTAATTAAGAGCATGATATATGAGGTAAATTGTTGTCAAGGTGGAGATTGTTGGAAACATGCCAACAAATTTCCTCATGTGGTCACATGCACATGCACATGCATGTAATCTATTTATGAACTGTTCGTGTAACTATGTGATCTATTCATGATCAGTCTGTGTAACTGAGTGATATATGTTATATATATGAGCATACCCATAGAGGTAGAGTGCAATGTGAGTGCAAGTTTGTGCGAGGAGCAAGGTATGAGAGGAGAGGATGGTTGTATGCCTGGGTTGGCTATTGTAATTCTCCCTTGAATAAAAGAATACCAATTATCATTACCTGTGATTTTTTCCCCTCATTGGGTTTTCACATAAATCACTCTGTCAATTGTGTGATTACTGATGTGTTGTGTTTGCTTTGTTGTTCTCGTTTTTTATGCTCTGTTTTTACTTCAGCTGCTCAACAACCAAAATAAGTTGATTTCCTTAATCTAAACAAGAAGATGTTGTGTGTTGGGAAGAGGATGATCCCACAGTGTATTTGGCCTTTAGGGGACGAATACCATTCGTTGGGTCTTGAATCACTTGGAGCATGTGTAAGAATAACTTGGTGCTTTTGAATTGAGAGTAGGACACAATCACACCCATTGAACTAAATATGGTCACAACATGAATAAATAAACCCTAACTTTGAAGAGCATCATGTTCTAAAAATAGATCTAACAACTACGTGGATGTTATAAACCCTAACTTTGAACAGCCACCTGTTCTAACCTGTAATTATAAATATAGACCTGACAACCACGTGGATGTTGTTTATGTAGCGCGAGATTTGTACTCAATGATGAACTTTAGTGCAAAGTCCACGTGACTGGTGGGGCAGGCAACCTAATTCTAGAGAGTGTGTATAGTATATTCCAAATTCTTTATATCTAAAACATACATTATTGTCTCTCTACCAATCTATCATTGGATACTTCATTTCTACTTATATATTAACCATATCTACAATGAGTTTAGGCATTTTTTGTGCACCAGAAAGTATGTAATATATAACAAAAATATAGTGTGTAATTTGACAATTGCTTTCACCACATTTCAATATAGCATTGATCCCAGCCTCGGAATAAAAATAAACCCAACATATTTTTACATATTTTTACGGACACTATTTTGTGATATGAAAAATAAGGAAAAGGTATGCTTAACATGAGGTAAAGCTACACTTTATTCTTGATGATTTAATCAAGATACCACATGATAAAACACAATATAAAAAGCAAACCCAATTAACGAGGATCTTGAACTGTCCATTCTTAAAGTTGGTTCTCTATGTCAAGCCTATGTTAAGACTCCATAGCAATATCTGTACTTCATATTCAACAAGATACAACATACCTTGATCGTCGTGTTGCTTTTGTAGATACTATCTCTTACTTTGTACTCTAGAACATTTTTTTCCTTAGATTTACTTTTATTTTTATCATGTTAACAGGCCTTTGAAATTTCAAGAGATCTGGGAGTAACATAATTTAATTGGGCTTCATTTAATGAAACAATGGAAGCATTAATTTGAAATGAAACAATGGAAGCATTAATTAATTTGAATATAGATGAAACTAATTATTATGATTAGTATATTTATTTCAATTTGTGTAGCTATAGGATGAAATTAATCATCTTGTTATGTTCACTGATCTGATTTCAGTGTTCTGTATTAGGCCTGACTCATCATCTTAAATTGTCATTGCATTGTTAATATAATACATTGATTTCAGTGTTGTGTATTAGGCCTGATTCATCATCTTAAGTTGTCATTGCATTGTTAATATAATACATTGATTTCAGTGTTTTTTAAGTGGACAAATTGATTTTAGTACATTGATTTTGATGTTTTTAATGTGGATAAGATTGATTTTGGTGTATTTATTTCAATCTTTACTGCAGTGATTAGTACATTGATTTTTGTGTTGATTTCAGTATTCTTCCCTTTGTTACAAAGTTTTAGTTACAATAGTAGTATAATAATTCACACTATTCTCTCCTATTTTAATGAGGAAATGAACGATATAAATTTTAAGCATATAAAAAAACACACATGAGAATTTGTTAAAATAAATAAAGAGAAGAATTTAAAATAGATGATTGATCAAAAAAGGAAGATCTAAGAAAATGGAAAGATGAATAACAAAAAACATGGTGACTAATACAAATTGCAAGAGAAAGCAAGACTCTGAACAACAAAGATGTGGGAAATAAAATAAAATATAAGGTTGGATAATGTAATGGAAAATATTGAACTTATTAGTCATATTAGTAACAATCATCCAAGTAATACAACAAGAGTACAAAAATGTAGGAAAGAAAATTAAATATAAGGTTGGATAATGTAATGGAAAATATTGAACTTGTTAGTCATATTGGTAACAATCATCTAAGTAATACAACAAGAGTACTAAGAGACTTAAAAAAAAATTATCTTTATAGTTACACTTTAAAACATGTGGATGTGTAAAGATTTCAATGTTTTTAGAGGATAAGATTGATTTTAATGATTAGTACATTGATTTATATGTTGATTTCAGTGTTCTCTTTGTTATAAGGTTTTTGTTACAATCATGGTAAAATAATTCACATTATCATGTCCTCTTATAACAAGGAAATGGATGATATAATTGTTGAGGATTCAAGAAGATAGATACTAGAACACATTAGGAGACATAGAGAGAAGAAATTAGAGTAGATGACTCATAAACAAAAGTAAGATTGAAGAATACATCAAAGAGCACGGTGACAAATTCAGTTGCAACAAGAGCATGGTGACAAATTCAGTTGCAACAAATGTTAGCTAAGGAGTGATAGGAACAAATAAATCTAGATTTTGAATGACCAAGACCAACTTCAAGAGAGACATTGATATAGAAGTTTAAATAACATCTATTCTTGAGTTCAAACTTTCATTGAAAAAATAATCCAACAACAAATATAGAGATAGACCTAGTTAAAGAATCTAAAAGAGAAGATAATATACTAGTATTATTTGATGATCTGAATATTGCATATATAAATTGCATATATAAACTTTTATGATAAGATTATTCAATTAGCTACTTAGTAAATTTCAAAGTATCAAATTCATTTAAAACATATAAATATACATCATGATCATCTACAATTTTGACTGGAATCAGCTTAAACTGATCTTGAATGTAAGGAAGGATCAAATCCCTCTTGAATGTAAGGAAGGATCAAATCCGTCAAGTGAAACATTTTCTCAAGTTTTACACTCTAGAATATATTTTCATCTTAAGTGATTTAATCCCTCTTTATAATCTCTCTTTATTCTTTATAAATAAATTTGGAGTTAAAAGTACATGTTTTCATGTCAATTGTTGTCTTGACACTTCATAAATTTGAAATTAAGATGAATGTAGAGTATACATTTTATACATAAAGCTCCGTCATATCTAAAATGTAACCAAATCCAAGCAGACAAAAACCCAACCCAAATACAGGAAAAGATGGAACATGAAGTCGCATGACACCAATGTAATGAACAAGCATATATTGAATTGTTCCAAGCTCTTCTGTTTTTTTGGACTTTCACTGCAATTCCCACTGTCAAATTCAGGTAAAAACCAAATAAATGTGTAGTCATCAATGCAGCGAAGTACAGGTGAGCTTTCTCAGTGCAATAAGGGTGAGCTTTCATCGTCGGTAATGAGTGGGGAACGGTGCTTTAATACTCCAAGTGATTGGACCTCTACCTTACATGGTATGCGTCGTGCGATGGAAATGGCGGTGGATCAGCAATGTTTTACTTTGGAATGAACCGTGCAGTTTTCATCATCTCCCTTACCTGTCATGCAGTAAAATGGGCCACCAACCTTTGATAGCAGACAACGAGAAATAATGATAAAAGGAGAATGAATAGCTTACAGGTAATGGTAGTGTACATTTTATTTCTTTACTCCTCGTTCTTCTTATTGATGCTTGTGAGTTCTTGCAGCAGCAAAGTGTGGCTTAATAAGTATTTCTTCTCTCTGTATTAATCCACATAATAATTTGCAAAGCACAGTGAGACTGGGGCTATTTTCTGAGGGTCAATCATTATGTGGATTGCTACGGAGGGACGAAGTATTGGGAATGGAGCTATTTTCGACTCATATTTCTGAGGGCCATTAAGATTCGGAAGAAGCTCTTTGATAACATACGCAGCAGGGCTACAGTAGTATTTTCTTAGGGCCAGGCCTCCTATTTTTATATGGCTGAAGTTTTGTTGTTTAATAAAGGATGCCTTTCTTCCATCTCGTACTAGTTTTATGGCTAATGTAGACTGTGAAGTACTACTATCTTGTAATTTTTAATAGACTTTTTTTAAATAAATTTAAATGACTATCTCGGTAATTAAGAAGATTTTATTGGAATTGAATCTCTAACCTATATTTTTAAACAATTAACTCTAAACAAATGACACAAATTAAACTAAATCATATAAATTAATTACGCCGAAAGGCGTATACCTATTGACAATGGGCAGATTTAATAGGGGTTTAGTGCTTAATAAGTTTTCTATGGACATGATTAAATATGGCTAGAATATTCTTAGTAGTCACACAAAATAAATGGTTGTGATTTCAATCATTAACTTCCTAGCTATTATAAAGNTTGGCTTTCCATTGTAAATTCTCTTCAGGTTTATGTCCTAATTGATGAAGAAGAAAAGGGTTATATGTCTCGAGTATTATATGCTAGTAGGAAGTTTGATGATTGCGATGGAGAAATGGTCAGCATTTCACATGCAGTTGGTGGTGTCAGTAGACACATGGAAAAACTAGGTCAAGAACATGGAAATGGGTGCTTCAAACACAAAAGCACAAGTATCACCTACAGTGGTTGTGATGATTTGGTCTATGGTTATGATTCATGAGATTTGGACAAGTGCATCGATTTATTAGATAGGTTACTAATGGAGATAGAATGGTCCATACTCAAGTGAATCGTTTAGTCATGTTCACGTAACAGTATTGTTATAGAATTTGCGGAGCTGTGATGGTGTTTGGCTTCTCTTGCAAGAAAGGTGATGGATGAATTAATTAAGGGCATGATATATCAAGTAAATTAATGTCAAGGTGGATATTGTTGGAAAAATGCCAACGAACTTCCTCATTCGGTCACATGCACATGGATACAACTATGTTAATGTGCATGCATGCAATCTATTTATGAACTTCTCATGTAACTATGTGATCTATTCATGATCAGTTTGTGTAACTGAGTGATAGATGTTATATATACGAAAATACCCATAGAGGTGTGTGTGCAATGTGTGAAGAGTGTGAGTGCAAGCATGTGCAAGGAGCAGAGAGCAGAGTGTGTGAGGAGATGATGATTGTATGCCTATGAAGACTATTGTAATTCTCTCTTGAATAATAAGAATATCGATTATCATTGTCGATGGTTTTTTCCCTCATTGAGTTTCCACATAAATCACGGTGTCGATTGTGAGTTTGTTGTTCTTGGTTTAATGTGTGTTTGATCTTGCTCGCTTATGCTCTGTTTTATGCTATGTTTTGCTTCTGTTGCCCAACATCTGATGGGTGTTATAAACTGTTTGTATGGCAATCCCATTCATTTTGAATATTTGAGGAATATTTTACATTTTTCTTTACAGTATCTTTGATGGGTGGTGTTATAAACTGTTTGTATGGATGCATCTCCCACATTTCTTTTTTCGGACTTGGATTTTCGTTTTTTCTTCTTTGTTTTAAAATATCGATGCCTCTGTCTTGTTTCATACATGTGAAATCTGTCTTGTTTAATAGATTTGAAATTTTATTTTGTCAGAAGTCTACCAAATAAAATTGCATTATTGTTTTTCTACCCCATATTTGAACCCAAAATGGCCTATGTGGACTATGAGCAAAGTGAAGATTATCTTTTCAAAATTGTATTGATAGGCGACTCCTCTGTGGGAAAATCGAATTTTCTGTCACAATACACCAAAAATGCATTCTCTCAAAATTCCAAAGCAAAAATCGGAGTGGAATTTCAGACAAAGACCATGGAAATTGACAAGAAGGAGATTAAAGCGCAGATTTGGGACACTAATGGTCAGGAATGGTTCAGAGTAGTACCGTTTGCATATTATAGGGGTGTTGTAGGAGCTCTGTTGGTCTCCGATATAGGCAGGTGCCAGACTTTCCAAAACATCTGTCCCTGGCTAGAAGAACTCTATAGTAAGCATATATTACATTCACTTATTGAACACCGTAAACAACATATTTGCCTCTGCCACAAGCAAAGAGTAAAATACAGTTAAAACTTATTTGCCTCATTTCATTTCTTTCCTTCTGAAATATGTTAAAACTTCATTGTTAGACAATGAGTCCAACTCGTCCTTCAGCCTACCCTTGTTCTCAATCCAAGCCCTCATTTTTTATTTTTTAGAAATCACGACAACCATGAGTTCATCATCGCCAATATGGGAATCAAATTTCTTCATTTTAGTATTTTATGTGAACCCATATACCTCTTGGAGCTCAAGCTTCTCAAAATCTTCTTTGGAGATCCACAGAAACAAGACATGGGGGGACAATTAGAACGATCTCCGCAAGCACACATATGGAAACGATGTCATGAAATTTCTTAAAGTTATATCAGGGGGTCTCGAGCTCAAATCCCCTCAAGGAAAAATTGCAAAAGACGTGTTACGACTCTCGTTGATGGGCTTCGAGTTTGAATTTTGCGGCAACCCAGTGGAGGGCGACATATTATTCCCAAGCAATGGGGCCTCTGCCTACTCAGAAAGACAATTATGTCTTCCTTCTAGATTTTGAGGAGTTCCATCTAGATTTTGAGGAGGACCAGTTTTAAGGTTTGAAAGTGTTCCCTGTTGATTCATTATGTCGATAAGGATGCCAACGTGACTTGAAACTGCGATTGTAGAGGAGGAGGCCGCTTCTTGGACGATTTTTTAGCAATAGAGGGGAAACAAAAAGGATCAATTCATTTATTTCCTATTCCAGTAGCATGGAAAATAGCTTGGAGCAGAGCAACAAAACCAATTCTCTGGAAAGAGACATTGTTTTATGATCTCCATGCAACGTCACGAAAGAGACATTGTTTTATGATCTCCATGCAACATCACGAAAGAGACATTATTTTATGATCTCCATGCAACATCACGAAAGAGACATTGTTTTATGATCTCCATGCAATGTAGTGTTATACAATTATGAAATTATGCAATATCCATTATCTTGAACATACCAGTGAATAAATTATGAATTTTTTTCTTCTTTTTTCTTTGTGTACGATGAAAATGTGGGGTCATATCTCAGTTTTTTTTAAATTTTGAATGCATTCCACGATTTGTACCTATTTGCCAAAAACAGAATCCAAGTGGTATATTTGGTTATAGTGTAGATCATCTGGACTTTTAAATTTTGTTGCAACAATAGGTCTTGTTTAAAAATCGCAGTTTCAATAATGATAATCTGTGATTCTGTTTTGGGTGTTTTTTTCTGCTAAGTGTTTTGGGTGTTTTGTAAACTATGAATATCTGTAGGATGGCTTGATTTAAATGTGTGAAACATTTGATGAATTTCAATTGGGAAATTTTGAAATGGGTATTTCATAGTTGTCTATCAACACAATTAATATGCTGTTGTGTCTTGTTTTCTTTTAGCAGCCGGGAGGCAGATTGGTATGTTATGTGTAGGGGATTTTCGTTTTTATATGAAATAGTTGGATGGATTTTGTTACCAATAAATTGAAAGTGCTTGCAATATGACATATTTAGAGCATAGTCCCAATAAAGCTCTCTTATCTTATAAGAGAATTCATACCCTCATTGGTGATGATACTTTTTTGTCAAGGCAAAGTTTCATTCTGTGTATTCATTTTTTTTTAAATTCAATGAATGGGTCCTTTAAAAGATTGAACCCACTAGAAGCAAAGTTACATCTCAAAATTACTAACATTTGATTAAAACTCAAATTTTCCTCTCTCAATTTATATAGAAAATAGTTTTGCAAAGTTACATTTCAAAGTTATTAACATTGGATTAAAACTCAAATTTTCCTCTCAAATTATATTTTACAGAAAATAGTTTTGAAATTATATTTTACAAAAAATAGTTTTTCAAAAGTGTAATGAAGACCTTATGAAACTTCCTCCAAGTTCGTGTCAGATGTAGAATCAATTTCAACCTGCTTAATAAAAAAAAAAAAAAATACAAGTGACTTTTATTTAAGGCCTAAATTTCTATATTTTTGGCTCTTAGGTCTTAGTTTTGAAGAGCAGATAGATTGCCCCAAATTTTCAATTTCTCTTCCCAATAATTTAAGGTAATTTTAATATTAAAAGGTTTA
>SNQJ01S0004973.1:51677-62985 GCA_010110895.2 Picea sitchensis
TCCTCATGCGGTCACATGCACATGGATGCAGCTATGTTAATGCGCATGCATGCAATCTATTTATGAACTTCTCATGTAACTATGTGATCTATTCATGATCAATTTGTGTAACTGAGTGATAGATGTTATATATACGAAAATACCCATAGAGATGTGTGTGCAATGTGTGAAGAGTGTGAGTGCAAGCATGTGCAAGGAGCAGAGAGTAGAGTGTGTGAGGAGAGGATGATTGTATGCCTATGAAGGCTATTGTAATTCTCCCTTGAATAATAAGAATATCGATTATCATTGCCGATGGTTTTTTCCCTCATTGGGTTTCCACATAAATCATGGTGTCGATTGTGAGTTTGTTGTTCTTGGTTTAATGTGTGTTTGATCTTGCTCGCTTATGCTCTATTTTATGCTATGTTTTGCTTCTGCTGCCCAACATCTGATGGGTGTTATAAACTGTTTGTATGGCAATCCTGTTCATTTTGAATATTTGAGGAATATTTTACATTTTGCTTTACAGTATCTCTGATGGGTGGTGTTATAAACTATTTGTATGGATGTGTCTCCCACATTTCTTTTTTCGGACTTGGATTTTCGTTTTTTCTTCTTTGTTTTAAAATATCGATGCCTCTGTCTTGTTTCATACATGTGCAATCTGTCTTGTTTAATAGATTTGAAATTTTATTTTGTCAGAAGTCTACCAAATAAAATTGCATTATTATTTTTCTGCCCCATATTTGAACTATTTTTCTGCCCCATATTTGAACCCAAAATGGCCTATGTGGACTATGAGCAAAGTGAAGATTATCTTTTCAAAATTGTATTCATAGGCGACTCCTCTGTGGGAAAATCGAATTTTTTGTCACGATACACCAAAAATGCGTTCTCTCAAAATTCCAAAGCAACAATCGGAGTGGAATTTCAGACAAAGACCATGGAAATTGACAAGAAGGAGATTAAAGCGCAGATTTGGGACACTGATGGTCAGGAACTGTTCAGAGTAGTATCGTCTGCATATTATAGGGGCGTTGTAGGATCTCTGTTGGTCTCTGATATAGGCAGGTGCCAGACTTTCCAAAACATCTGTCGTTGGCTAGAAGAACTCTGTAGTAAGCATCTATTACATTCACTTATTGAACACCGTAAACAACATATTTGCCTCTGCCACAAGCAAAGAGTAAAATACAGTTAAAACTTATTTTCCTCATTTCATTTCTTCCCTTCTGAAATATGTTAAAACTTCATTGTTAGACAGCGAGTCCAACTCGTCCTTCAGCCTACCCTTGTTCTCATTTTTAGAAATCACGGCAACCATGAGTTCATCATCGCCAATATGGGAATCAGATTTCTTCATTTTAGTATTTTATGCGAACCCATATACCTCTTGGAGCTCGAGCTTCTCAAAATCTTCTTCGGAGATCCGCAGAAACAAGACATGGGGGGACAATTAGAACGATCTCTGCAAGCACACATATGGCAACGATGTCATGAAATTTCTTAAAGTTATCTTAGGGGGTCTCGAGCTCAAATCCCCTCAAGGCAAAATTGCAGAAGACGTGTTACAACTCTCATTGATGGGCTTCGAGTTTGAATTCTGCAGCAACCCAGTGGAGGGTGACGTATTATTCCCAAGCAATGGGGCCTCTGCCTACTCAGAAAGACAATTGTGTCTTCCTTCTAGATTTTGAGGAGTTCCATCTAGATTTTGAGGAGGACCAGGTTTAAGGTTTGAAAGTGTTCCCTGTTGATTCATTATGTCGATAAGGATGCCAACGTGACTTGAAACCGCGATTGTAGAGGAGGAGGTTGCTTCTTGGACGATTTTTTAGCAATAGAGGGGAAACAAAAAGGATCAATTCATTTATTTCCTATTCTAGTAGCATGGAAAATAGCTTGGAGCAGAGCAACAACACCAATTCTCTGGAAAGAGACATTGTTTTATGATCTCCATGCAATGTCACGAAAGAGACATTGTTTTATGATCTCCATGCAATGTAGTGTTATACAGTTATGCAATTATGCAATATCCATTATCTTGAACATACCAGTGAATAAATTATGAATTTTTTTCTTCTTTTTGCTTTGTGTACGATGAAAATGTGGAGTCATATCTCAGTTTTTTTTAATTTTGAATGCATTCCACGATTTGTACCTATTTGCCAAAAACAAAATCCAAGTAGTATATTTGGTTATAGTGTAGATCATCTGGACTTTTAACTTTTGTTGCAGCAATAGGTCTTGTTTAAAAATTGCAGTTTTAATAATGATAATCTGTGATTCTATTTTGGGTGTTTTTTTCTGCTAAGTGTTTTGGGTGTTTTGTAAACTATGAATATCTGTAGCATGGCTTGATTTAAATGTGTGAGACATTTGATGAATTTCAATTGGGAAATTTCGAAATGGGTATTTCATAGTTGTTTATCAACACAATTAATATGTGGTTGTGTCTTGTTTTCTTTTAGCAGCCGGGAGGCAGATTGGTATGTTATGTGTAGGGGATTTTCGTTTTTATATGAAATAGTTGGATGGATTTTGTTACCAATAAACTAAAAGTGCTTGCAATACGACATATTTATAAACTAAAAGTGCTTGCAATACGACATATTTAGAGCATAGTCCCGATCAAGCTCTCATATCTTATAAGAGAATTCATACCCTCATTGGTGATGATACTTTTTTGTCAAGGCAAAGTTTCATTCTGTGTATTCATTTTTTTTTAAATTCAATGAATGGGTCCTTTAAAAGGATTAAACCCACTAGAAGCAAAGTTACATCTCAAAATTACTAACATTTGATTAAAACTCAAATTTTCCTCTCAATTTATATGGAAAACAGTTTTGCAAAGTTACATTTCAAAGTTATTAACATTGGATTAAAACTCAAATTTTCCTCTCAAATTATATTTTACAGAAAATAGTTTTCAAATTATATTTTACAAAAAAATAGTTTTTCAAAAGTGTACTGAAGACCTTATGAAACTTCCTCCAAGTTTGTGTCAGATGTAGAATCAATTTCTACCTGCTTAATAAAAAAAATAAAAAATACAAGTGACTTTTATTTAAGGCCTAAATTTCTATATTTTTGGCTCTTAGGTCTTAGTTTTGAAGAGCAATAGATTGCCCCAAATTTTCAATTTCTCTTCCCAATAATTTAAGGTAATTTTAATATTAAAAGGTTTAGTCTCTTTTTTTAAATGTACATAGTTGAAATGTAATTTATTCAAAATGATAGTTGAAATGTAATTTATTAAAAAAAGAAAAAAAGAAATTGGTGGTATGCCCTTTTTAATACTAAAAGGTTTAGTATCCTTTTTTAAATGTACATATTAATTAAAATATAACATTTATTCAACAACAAAAAAATGGTAGTATGCCCTTTATGTTTGGTTGGAAAGTTTGAAAAATATATTCATATTTTATTGAAATACTTTTGGCACGGTGTGTTATATTAATAAATAACTTGGCTTGTATTGACATAGAATTGAGAAGAGAAATTGAAACACAAATAACTTGTATTGACATAGATTTGAGAAGAGAAATTGAAACACAAATAAATCGAGGGAAGTTTTCATATTAATATTGTTAATTGAAATCATGAAGTTATTGCAATTAAAATGATTTTACAATTAACTAATTCTCATCAAACAACCTCGTTTGTTTTTGGTGAAAACTTTGTATTTGTTTTTAAGATTTCTTGCCTTAAGGAGAAGCAAGCAAAGCTAGCTTACTCGAAGGTGTTGATGAATAGAGTAAATAATGCACCTTTAAAATTTTCAAATAAAGACACAATGATCCAAAATTAATCTTTTAAAGACTATGGTTAAGTTTATGCATGAGTTGATTTACCATTTAGGAATTAAAGTGAAGAAGAAGATTTTAATGAAATAATGTTTCATCCATAAAAAAGAATGAAGAATAGAAAGTAAGAACTAAGAACATCAAACCATAACGCCAAGATTGTTAATGGAGTTTGTCAAAGTTGCCTACGTCTCTGGGCCTTTATCTCAATGGGGTAGGATTTCTTATTAATATTCAATGCTTAAAAAGTACATCAGAAGTACATCAAATGGATTATAAACTAGTTTTTTTGTGTTCTACTTGACCTCGAGAATCCAACACAACTGATGGCACTGAAAAAGGTTGAGCATAGCTCCTGGAAATGGCCTCCAAAGTTCGCTTCCTCAATGGCTTCCCTGCATAAAAATGGCTTGATCTTCACAAATTATTCCTCATTTTGTGTATCTTACCTTGTTATGGTTGTTAAAAACATCTGGTTTATATATATATTGAGTTGGGGGTCACCTCCCAACTTCCTCCCAAGATCTGGCCTCAAAAAGGGCTCCAGATTCTCAAAAAATGGGCAAAAAGCCATAAAAATTAGGTTAATATCATTGAAAAAATCCAAACTATTGGTTAAAAACCCACAATTGGAAAAAATTAGCGTGTGTGCCCCTTTCTCCTCGGCCCTTGGTCATATGGGCACCCATGTGGCCATGCGCTAGGCATTGGTGTCCTAGTCCTCTGCACTGGCCCTCGGCCCCTAGTCACTTGTGAGTGTCATGTGGCCACGGTGCTCTAGCTGTCGGCCCCCTATCCTCTCTCTTGGTCGCATGGAAGGTTATAACTGTGCCTTGCTTTAACACCCCGGGTCTGCAGGCTGGCCCCGTCGACCAAAGCTTATGAAGTCGTTGCTTGTCCGAGAGGTCAGGAGTTCGATCTCGACGGAGGTGGAACAAATTTTTTTGACCAACCAACATTGGCCTCATCCGGGATGCCATGTGTCGCCCTGTGATTAGGCCACGTGTCACCTCCGGATTGGCCTCGTATGCACAGTCACCTGCCCAATCACCTGTACAGTCAGTCACATACCACATGTCACGTTCGAAGCATGCCACGTCAATGTCACCTATCAATCCGTATAACCATGTGTCGAACTGTCACTCGGCGACGTCTTCGTACGACTACCACATCAGCGTCCGTACAATCCACGTGTCAAATCCGTATTGTGCCAACTCAGCCTGAAAATGCCAAAAATGCTTGACACGTGTCACCTCCTGGTGTTTCCATGTCAACCTTCTGATGTCATCTTCCACGTACTGCTGACATCAGCAGTACAGCCTCTGACTGTTGACTTCGACTTTTTTTGCATGTTTGGGAAAAAGTTCAGATCGCCATAACTTTCGCATATGGTGTCCATTTTAAGAAAAATATATATTGTCAGAATCGGCACGAAGAGCCCTACACAATGGTGTTGGTTTCGTCTGATTTTGATAAATTTGAAATTTTAGCCTTCCTAAATTCATTTTGGATCATTCCTCCCCACTAAGACCTTTTGGTCCTCCAAAAGGGTATTAACCAGTCATCAAGTGCGGGATAGGCCTCCCCACTTGTCCTTTGTCTTTAAATTTTTTCATGTGCACCTATCGCATCATAATCAATTGCATAATAACCATGACAACTAAAAGCATATTGCTAGCCATTTGAACTCGTTCACATCTTACTAAACCCACTACCATCCATGTAGAAAACATTAGCAGGGATAATATCATAAATATGACTGAAAATGAACCAACATGTTTGAAGGGCTTGCACGACATTAACTTATCTTGAAGCAAATTATGATTGAACTCCCATCCTACAACCATCTCATGTTCATTCTTAAGATCAACTACTTTACTTGGTACAATTATAGGTGTATTGTTTGCATAAGTTGTCTTCTTTAATTGCTCCACTGTTAGAAGAGATTGATTTTCTTTTATATGATGAGCATGTACAACATATTCAGTTTCATTTTTAAACAAGTGATATTGATTTTGTTCCCTGTAGAAGATTGCTTTGCAATCATATAAATAAGGGCTTCCTAAGACCATTCCACATGTTTTTAGCGGCACCACATCACATATTACTTCATCCACATACTTAGATGTAATTGCAAACTTTATGATACATTGCTTTGTTATGGGAAATTTGTGATCTTTGCTTATCCAATTTAGTGAATAGGGTTTGTGATGCATCTTAGTGTTTAATCTCAATTTCTTAACCACTTCTTCTGAAATTAAGTTAGATTGAAATCCACTATCTATCAATGTATCGATCTTAGTGTGTTTCATTATGACCCTTATATGAAACAATTTACTTCTTGAATCAAAACCATCACTAATTTTACATGTCAATCCAACTGTTGTAATCTTAGAGTCATCACCTGAATTTGATCCCCAGTCTGTTGGTTGTGTTGTTGTTGAAACTTTTTGCCTTCCTTTCCTCTCTTTGATCCACTTTGGTCTCTTCTCTGGGTGCAATTGCCAGCAATGTTCATCATCATGCCCTTTTTTCTTGCAATGCTTGCAAGAGATCTTCTCTTCCTTCACCGTCGTTGAATTTGATTTCTTCCCATTCCCTTTTCCTTTGCCATCCTTCTTTGAAGATGAATTCCCTAATACACTAACTCCAATTTTTATCGTTTCAATATACGTTGCTTGAACAGAAACCTCATCAATATTATTAGGTCCAAACATAAACACAGTATTACAAATATAAGTAGGAAAACCTCATATATACTTCATAAGAGTTTCTTGTGTAGTCAATGGAACATCTAACATCAAAGCCATCTTACGAAATTCATATGTATATTCATGCATCGATTGTCCTTTTCTTAACTTAAGACTTTGTCACTCAAGTAAATCATTTTCCTTATACCCCAAAGGATAGAACTGTTTTCTAAGTGCGGAAATAAAATCATGCCATGATGAAAAAATCTTACCAACTTGTTGAGTTCCATGTTGCATCTTACTTTGCCACCAGATGAGAGTTGTGCCTTCAAGACGAAGCGATGGCAATCTAATTTTGGTTGCCTCATCTTTTATTTGTTGCAAATTACAATATACCTCCATCTGTCTAACCCAGTTATCATGTTTCTCAACATTAACTTCGACATCATACATAGGCAAAAAAAAAATTACATCGAATTTAAGTAATGGTATATCAGGCTTATGTTTATGAGAATGTTTTCTTGAAGAAGTAAGATTTCAAATTGTACTTGAAGAAGAAGAAGATGGATATGAAGGAGTTGAAAGAGGAGATTTTGGAGGGTCCTCTCCTTCTTCACTTGTGGTTTGCTTTGAAAATTCTCCTTGAACCGTTCTCTTTTCTTCCAAGTAATCATCATACAACACTTTTACCATCTCCGGCATGGCGAAGAAAGTCTTTTGAAAATCTCTTTCGTTTTGAGAAAGTCCTTCTGATGCCATCTTCTCACTTTGAAATGTCCTCTTTCTTGATCCAATCTTAGGATCTCCTTCTACAAGCTCTCCTTCACCACGACTTATCTTTTCCCTGGTAATAATGAAACTCAAACAACCAATTGTCAACCTGCTCTGATACCACTTGATCCAAAATTGATCTTTTAAAGACTATGGTTAAGTTTATGCATGAGTTGATTTACCATTTAGGAATTAAATCAAAGAAGAAGATTTTAATGAAAGAATGTTGCAGCCATCATAAAGAACGCAGAAAAAAAAGTAAGCACTAAGAACAAAAACCATAACAACAAGATTGATAACGGAGTTCGGCAAAGTTGCCTATGTCTCCGGGCCTTTGTCTCAGTGGGGGAGGATTTCTTATTAATATTCAATGCTTCAAAATTATAGCTAAAGTATATCAAATGGATTACAAACTAGTTTGGTTGTGTTATGTTCGACCTCAAGAATCCAACACAACTGACGACACTAAAAAAGGTTGAGCGTAGCTCCCAGAAATGGCCTCCAAATTCTGCTTCCTCAATGGCTTCCCTGCATAAAAATGGCTTGATCTTCACAAATTCTTCATCATTTTTTTGTATATGACCATGTCATGGTTGTCAAAAACCTCTGGTTTATATAGATTTTGAGTTGGGGGTCACCTCCCAACTTCCTCCCAAGATCTGGCCTAAAAAAGGGCTCCAGATCCTCAAAAAAGGGGCAAAAATCCATAAAAATCAGGCTAATATCATTAAAAAAATCCAAAATATGGGTTAAAAACCCACAATTGGAAAAAATTAGTGTGCGTGCCCCTTTCTCCTCGGCCCTTGGTCATATGGGCTCCCATGTGGCCATGCAATAGGCACTGGCACCCTGGCCCTCGACCCCTGGTCACTTGCGAGTGCCATGTGTCCACGGTGCTCTGGTTGTCGGCCCCCGATCCTCTCTCTTGGTCGCATGAAACGTTGTAACCGTGCCTTGGTCTAGCACCACGGGTTTGCGGGTTGTCCCCGTTGACCGGGGCTTATCCCCCAACTCCTGCACCATCCAACTTAAAACCATTATATGCCATATGTTAATCAAGGAACACTGGTAGCTCTTGTGGCTAGCGCATGGTTATGAAGTCGTTGCTCGTCCGAGAGTTCAAGAGGTCGATCCCGACGAAGGTGGAACAATTTTTTTTTTGACCAGCCAACATTGGCCTCATCTGGGGTGCCATGTGACACCTTGTGATTGGGCCACGTGTCACCTCTGGATTGGCCCCGTACACAGTCACCTATATAGTTAACCTGCACAGTCAACCGCCTACCACGTGTCACGCCTGAAGCGTGCCACGTACATTTCTTTTCTATACTATTTGTGGCAAGCGCAGGAAGAGTCTCTGGTCATAAAGCCATTGTGAACAGGATTACTTGTACATGATCTCATATGCCTTTGTATAATGGCAGGGCTTGGCAGCAGGATTGTGGGTGCAGCAAAATTGGGTACAATAGCCCCGTGGGTATAAGTATTTTACCCTCCCAAAATACTTATAAGAATGTTTAATATTATTACGAGGAACTCTCAAATTCAAAAAAAACTTAAAAACTTCTCTTAATTTATTTCGGCATTCTTTGTTAGTCTTATATATTTTTTTTTCTATTATTCTTTCTCATTATCCTTCCTGCTTTCATTTTTCATCTTCATATGGCCGTTACTCATGCTTTAATTTGTCCTCGTCATAGTGATTTTTATCATTAACAGCTTTATTCTCAGTTTCCACCATTTGTTTATTCTCTTTCGATGAAGTTGTACTTCTTTTTAAGTGGTTGTTTTTTCTATGGTTACGTTTTTGGCAAACTTTAGTGGGATGTCGTGGAACTTCGCCAGATGCTTTATGAGCTGCATAATCAAATCATGTCATTTTGCGTTAAAGTCTTCACCATTTTGAAAGTGTTGGAGCTGTCAACCTCTTCCCTTCTCTTTTTCTGGTTGCCTTTGTTAGATTTCAACAACTACAATCATTGCTATTTCTCGGGTAACCATATTTGACAAAAACATCTTCTAATTGTTGAAGTATCTTATGTTAATTGCTATGTTTCTAAATTAAAGATATGGTATTGTCTTGTCTTTCCTTTTGTAAAACTTTCTGCCATAATTTTTATCAAATCATAAAATTCTACAAAAGCAACAAAATTTTAGATCAAAATTTCCAAGGGAGCAAAAACTAACAGTAAAGTGATGAAACCATATCCAATTTGTGAAAGTAAACCGTTTATGTTTTCAAATTTTTTAGTTACATGGTTATATGTTTGTGTTGTTTGCATAGTTTTTAACATGGATGTGTTAAGACATTTATAGGTTGATATATGTGTGAATTTTGTAACATCAACTATATCAATTAAAAAAAATAAGTAACAATTATTTTAAAATTAATCTAATAATTTAATCAAATTAAATAAATAAGAAATATCTTAAAAATTAATCTACTAATCTAATCTTATTAATCAAATTAAATAAAAGTAAATTAAATATAAATAAAATATATATATTAAAATAAATAATATATCTTATCCAAATTAAAAAATCTAAAAACTCAACTAGCTATATCAACTTTAATTATGGATTGAAATCTCTCTATTTGCATTTTCCTAAAAACTCATTTTTTAAGAGTTTTTTGGTTCTCATTTAGTTAGATAACAGCTGATTAACACATTTTCTTCAAAATTATGATAGAACTGATCACAAGTGAATGCATACTTTTATGTTAAAACTCTAATCATAAGTTAGTTAGTTTACCTAACTGTTATATAGTTACATGACACTTATGGTATATTTGTATTATATATGTACGTCTATGTACATTATTATTGGAAGCATTGATGAATATAGAGTATGCATTATTATTTATCTCTGTTCATCATGGTTTCTTGATTGCTTCTATTATTTCCATTGTGTTTCTGTTGTTTTCTTCATTATGGATCTAACAGTGGTATCAGAGCATGATATTGATCTTATGAGCTTGGTATATCCATGGTAGTTTTTCCATGGAGTTGAAGTGCAGTGAGAGTGATGAAGTGGGCGACCTATAAAACCAAAGGAGGATTGATTTGTGAGCAGCAAAATAGGGTCGCTCAGATTGTGTTGAGGGTTCGTAGTGAATAAGAGTGTCGCAAGAGCAGCCAAGTTGTTCGAGGGTTTGTGAGCAACAAAATAGGGTCACTCCACATTAAAAATTCCGGTAAAGTTTTTAGTTAAAGAAATTTCGGATAAAATTTTATAGTAAAGAAATTTCTAAGAGAAGTATGTTTTTATGAGCCGGTTTTTCCAATTTTATGAGTTACACTAAACCCTACTTCGAAGCATTGCCTCCTTCTGCCAGTGAGTGTTTTACGTTTATTGTTTTATTGATAGAGGAAACAGTCTGGGAGGAAACCAGAAGGCCGAGAGTGTTGGCCACAGACTAATATAAAATTGCAGAAATTTTGTTGTCAAAATACTATATGCACAGTGTTTAAAATGGCAGAAGTTTAACTAGAGAGTGGATCCATGGTTGCCGAAAGCGTTCAGAGGGTTTGAGGGATTGGACCGACTGTTCACGCTGCCGTTTGAACAACATTTTTTTTTATCATGTGAAAAACATTTGTAACATCTGAAAGCTTGAAAATAATGCTCACGGCCTTGAAAGGTTTGAAACCATAAGTAAAAGAATCGACCTGAAGCATATAGAAACCCTTACCTATAAGAAGGCACGGAGTTTTATGTCAATGATGGACACTTTTGACGTGTAAATGAAGAGACGTTTGTTGTGATTCCTCCAAATGTTTGCAAACACCCTATGATCTCTGGTGGGGTCAGAGAGGCATTTCTTAAAGCATTAGACGCCAACCATGCAATGAAGGTCAAAGTGTAAGACAATGAAATGAACATTTTTTTATGGTACACATTCCATATACTATAGTGGCATTATTTTTATGAAAGGAGCACATGTTTTTATGTTATCATCCTTTTTGAAGTGGCATGTAAAAAAAACTATAAAGCTTTTTATAAAGAATATTAAAATATTTCTTTATGAGAGTTATGGCTTTATACAATATCCCTTAA
>SNQJ01S0004973.1:72972-97674 GCA_010110895.2 Picea sitchensis
AATGCAAAATTTTATTATGACTTCTTCTCCGAGTTAAGACGAACTGTTCACAGTTTGCGAAACCTTGTAGTTTGTGGGATCTATTTTTACTTAATTTTTTCCTTGCAGTTTTGGGAAAATGCTACAATTTCCTGAGGTCCCCAGTGGGGATAAACAAATCTAAATTTTTGTCTGAGTCACCTGGTTTGAGTTCGACAACCATGCATTTTTTTTTATGGTGGAATCTTAGCTTGCTACTTTATGTATGTTTAGAAAAGTCTATTTTTTTAACCCTACAACATTTAGGTATACGTACAATATTGCAATATTAAAGTAAATCGAACCTCATATTTTAAGCTTAATTACTCGAAATAGCAACCTTCTTATTGATTCATGATGTTGTGCCTCCATGCCCAAAAAATAAAAAAATCCATGTTTGCGTTAATGAAATGCCAATAAGGATTGTTGGAGGTAGTATTCACAAAACCAAAACCCTAACCCTAACCAAAACCCAAACCCTAACCCTAAGCTTAATAAGATTCTAATCATTGCCATTTTTATTTGGCATCGGGTTTTAGTCCCATTAGAGATCCTACCATGCTTTCCCTTATCATCGTTGACTCTGTTGTTTTTCTAAAAGCTAGCAAGCAAAAATCTTGCAATACGTGAAATGAGAGGTGAGCAAGAAAATCTCTTGTGATACTTGAAAAGAGAGGTGAGTAAATATCTGGTAGTCTATTAAATCCATAAAATTTCTTCCTCTCCCTTATGCTTGAGTGACTTAACCTTCATTGCTTAGGGTATTTATTTTGATAGTTTATTTATTTTCTTTCCATGTAACATGAAGAACTATCCACATGCTCTAGTTAATTATAGTCCTTTCGACAATTAATGCAACATTGTTTCTTTATTCTTTTAATTCCACGTGTGTTACCAAATATTGCCAGCTATAACAAGTAAATATTTCCAGCTAGAACAAGTGAGAGCATTCTTACATAGCCCATGCCTCCATTAGCTACGATGTGGAGTACTTCCTACGCTGCCCTGCCCGAGCTTTGCTACCGATGACAATGTTAATATATATATATATATATATATATATAGATTGATTGATTGATTGGAAACTTTTAGTTTAACCATTATAATGCCATGCCTTTCAAATTACATTTGTGACAGGGACATCGACTCGCAATAAAAGATATTACCACTACATGTAATAACAAACAACCCCCTAACTCTTATTAAAACTACCTACCCTAATTTTGTTTTTACATATATTTACAAGTAAAGAATTCATCTCCCCATATGGGGTGTCTAATATCTAACAAGAGATCAGGAACCTCACTGCTTAGGAAAGGCCTTTAGACCATTTTCCTAGTCCTTTACCATGCTTCACCCTTTTCCTCAATTCTTAATGATTGCAAACATAACATGATCATGCTCTTTCCCATGTGAGAAGCATCAATCTCAACGACGAGTAGCATTAAATACGATAGAGCAAGTACAAAAAGGATTTATATTTCCATTCCAGGGAATGACCCTCTATTTTATCATGCATTTTGTTAGCTTTTTGATAGATATTTAGGGCTCAAATAGGTTCTTTGGACATTATTGATTTGGATTATTTTCAGCACGAAATGAGAGAAAAGATATAATAAAGAAATGTACAGAGATATATCATATATCCAATAATATAACATAAATATATTAGAGATATAACCATAAACACATAGATACAATAATACACAATTTCTATTAATGAGCGAAATGTACAGAATTGTAAAATACAGAGTGAATGGACTTGCTAGAATGGTGGCAACTTATCTCTAAGAAGAGATGTGACGGCTACACTCATTCGCAAGAATATGATTAAAACGAGGCTCCAAAGGCTTTTTTAACATAAAGAAAATACAAAACCCTAACCCCGGAATATGAAAAGCCAACATTTTTTTGTACCTCGTTTTGGGTAGTTTGGTGTATCAACTTCCCAGAGACGTAACTTTGGCATACGATCTCCATTTGGGGCACAAGATATCTCATTGGAAAGGTATTGACGGGGAGATTCTTTTGGGGGCTCAATCAGAGCTTTTGGATATCATTGATGTGATATATCCCGAAAAAACTTCTTTCAGGCCCTCAAAATGGCCCCAGAAGTTTAGGAACCAAAAAAATGCTAAAAATAGTAAATTGCCAGAAGACTGTTTTGAGCTAGTTGGAATAGGTGGGTGGCCACCGATATCCACCTAGATCAATTATTCATATTATAAGCTTTCGGTACTCTAGGTTGGTCTGGTTTCCCTTTGGATAGGCCGATAAGGCTTCTAGCTATATGTCAAAATAATGACGATGGTCACTAATCATTGACAAAGTTCTTCATTTTATTGGTAATAGTCATAGATTGTTGCCTCTAAGCATTTGATACACTTATGCACTTCCTTTTAATTTGTATTAATTTTTTAATATTTAAAATTAATGTTGATATTTACCTTATATCCTATATTTATCATTCCATTAATTTAAGTTTTTAACATTAAAAGTTGAAAGTGGGACCCCTATTTTAGGGTGTTTTTTAACATATTTAAACTTGGAAGACCTTACAAAAAGAAAATATAAATTAAGGTGTTTTCATGATTTCACTAGACTTGTGTGCTTGAACTTTATGGAAGTAAACTCACACACAATTTACTTCCAAAAAGTTCAAGTGCATTGTGACTAACTGTAAAAACCTACACATTCAAATTTCAATAGACTTAGCAATTTGGTTGTTGTTTCAACATTGTCTGAAACATAATAGTGTCTAAGTTTTTTTAAATGTAAGGTGTTATTAAGTTGTGTCTGAGGGATTTGCTTGGCCCAAGTTGCACTTGGTCACTACATGTTTTCACAAAGAGTGATCACAGCTATAAGTGAACTCTAGATGCATATTTTACTCTTCCAATATCTCTCCTCAACAAAGTTATGTTATCAAATTAACTCATGGGAGCACTCGTTACATTTTTTTAGAGACAATGGTTAGAGAGTATAAGGTTGTAGATATGAGGTTTATTTACATTAGGGAACGTTTTGCACAGTTCTCACCGCCTTATGGATACAGTTCCTACATTGGTATGAGATGATTATAGTGTCCTATTTATTGTTGACGCACTCCCACATGAAAGAAAAGTGTGTCAAAACCTTCCATCTCAAGTTTTGTAAAAAACAAAGCTTATCATGTGATTTCCAATGTTGGCCCTATTGACTTATGATTTTAGTTGTAACGAAGCAAATATTGCATTTTTGTGATACTTGGTTGAGGACCAATCCTAATTTGATTATTACATGTCTTCATGTCCTACTGATTTCAAGTAGATTTTAGTGGTTTAAAGTTTTAGGAAATCTAAGGTTGTTTGAACTATTTTTGACACTTTAGATTGTCATATCCTTATGAGTAGTTTTGACCCTTGATTTCATGATTTTATCAACTTTCGACTTAGGTTGATCCAACATGTGCGTTCAATATATTTTGGTTCGAGGAAAAAATTTATGGTATTAATCCATCACACAAGACTTATATAAGGAATCTTTGACACGTAAGCAGATATGGTGGTCATTTTGAGATTTTTAACACCATGGATTATCATCAAGGCCCAAGTCATTATTTGAGGTTGGAAGGTAGGTTGTAAGGGCACACAATTGCCTCTAGGATTCATAGGTCATGCGATATACCCCACTCCACCACATAGGCCTTACACAAGGAATCTTAAGCCCATAAGTGAGGTATGATTACCAATTTGATGAGTGGAAAACTAGAGATGGTTTTTGGTGCCCATGGCCATACCATGGTCTAGGGATAAACATGAAGTCCTTAATCCATAAAAAATTTCTTTGGGGTTTATTGGCCACATGAGGGTCCCCAATCCATTACACATTCCCTAGATAGGGAATATTTAGTCTACAAGTTTGATATGGCGGGAATTTAGAGGTTTAATACATTTGGGATGCTTCATAAGGACAGGGGCATGGGATAGACCAAAACTAATTTTCCAATTGAATGTAAGATTCCTTCATTACTATTATCCATTGAGCTTTTGCCCAATACCTTAGCTAAGGAGGAACACTTGGTATATTTGGAGCACCTTGATGAACATCATCATGGTGTGATGACTGCAAATGAGGTCATAAAAAGTGTGTCAAATCCCAATATGATAACAATGTCCATCCTCAAGTCATCTATGAAGGAGACTTGGTCCTGGCCTACGATCAAGGTAATGATAAGTTGGGGACAAGTAAGTTTGAACCGATGTGGCATGATCCTTACATGGTGAGGCATGTTTTATGAGAAGGATATTACAAGTCCATCAATTATAAAGGTACTCCTCTAGTAAAGCCCCATAATGGGATTTACCCTAAGAGGTATTATGTGTAGGAAGTAATGCTTTGTGATCCCTAGTACATGTTGTGTATAAGTAATTTTGTTTGTTTTGTTTTGTTGGTTTTTAGTCTTCACTTATCATTTTTTTTTGTTGTTGGTTTTTAGTCTTCACTTATCATGTGCTTGATTGGTAGATGTCATTGGAGGCACCTGTATATATAGGATTCATAGATGGTGCTAGTCATCACACTCGGAACATCGCTTCAACAGTTTGGGTAATTTATTCTCCCACATGCTAGCTTGTGAGCTTAGTTAGAGTTCGTCCTGGTCCTACAAACAATAATATCATCAAGTATACTGTAGTCATCAATATCCTTTTGAAAGATATTTCATATAATATTTGATATATTGTTGTTCATTTAGATTCACAATCAACAATGTCACAATTAAATAACATTTACCATGTTCATAATCCTATGATTCTTCACAAGTATTACATGTGAGACTTTTGAGCATTACTTTGAATTCATTATGCATATTCATGTACCAAGAATTTTTAATGAAGTAACTAATTCAATAGATATATTTTCTTTAGATCTACATTTGTCACTTAGATCGAATCAAAGTATGTGTTAGCGTCAGATGCCACTACTGGATTGCTTGCAGGAGCATAGCCCAACGCCCATCAATTTTATGTCACGATTTGTTTAATGGGGTGATCAGATGGGTAAAGACTCAAGAAAATATAGTTTTAACTCAGGGAACTAGGCCTGGTATGTAGATAGCAGGGGAGGTCTTGATCCAACTTCCGTCAGTAAATGATCAAAGGGCGGTAGATGGAAGACTTGTGAGAAATGTGAGCAAGACTGCCTCGGGCGACAGGCCTTCAGAAGTTTTGGGAAGAAAAACTCAAAAACCAAGATCCTCTTGGTCCAGAGCTTCAGGGAGCTGAAGGGTGACTCGACTGGATCCTCCAATTCCAAGCCGTTCAACGCTAAGAAAATCACAGGAGCCAATTAGAAGCAGTGTAACTATTACAGTGATCCATCCTACATCATCCTATAATAGCTACAACTCGACTGGATCCTCCAATTCTGAGTTGTTCTAACACAGTAAACAAAAAGATGAAAAAGAGACTGACATCCATAAAGTAAGAAGTCTCCAATGCTTCATACATTAACCAGAGTGACTAACGCTTCACTAAAATTTTACAAACGGGAGCCTTGCTCAACCATCGATGATTACAAAAATACAAAGACTGAGTCTATATACTCAGGAAAATTCGCCTCACAGAGGCGTGCCCAGTCACCCAAGGCTTGGCGTCCCTTCAGTCAAACTCATACTGATATCTTTCTTCAAGCGCCACCTTAACTGCGCATGGCTCCTGCAAGGAGGGTAGCTGAGTCATAAAGTGCTGAGCTAGCGTGTGCAGACTTCTCTGTCTAGTCGAGGACTTCAGCATGGTTTCTTTTGGAAAAAACGGTACACAGGACCTCTTCGAGCAGACCGCTTGCCAAGCCCTCCATTCCTCACACTTAATGAATGAAAGGAGGTTTCAACCACCCATTCTCATCTTCATTTACTCCAAGCGAAAACCAGGATCGAGGTAGCATCAGATGGCGCATGGAGATCACGATGATCCTTTCGGCGACTAGACTCGACACCTTTGGCCCCTCTTTGCACAATTCCTTTCTTTCTCAGTGACCATGAGCAGTGACCCTGTGTTTATTCCCAAAGTGCTTTCGGCGTTCGCGAATGGAAGGAGTTAATCCTTGCTCATTCACAGTTGTGATGAGCAAAACGCCGAGATGGCTTACTTGGGCGCCACGCATCCCTCCCATATCTGACGGTCCTGAATTCACTCGATGATTCTGTGGGCTCGGGTCCTAGACACTCCCGGCACCTCGCGCATCGGGAATATGACAGAGTTGTGCCTTGCGTTTCAAAGTCGTGATGGGCGAAAAGGCAAGGAGCCTAATCGCGCGCGCCAGGTGTCTCCTGTGGATGAACGACTGATGTTGCTTCACGATACTGCGGGCCTGATTCTGGGCGTTTTCGGCGCTTTCGGGGTTTCGAGATGTAGAACACCATGAAACTCTCACCCCTCGAACTCCCGAATGATGAAACATCGATGCGACTAGATCTCACGCCTCGCGTCCTCTGGATGGACGACTGCTATCCTTCCCCACACATAATATGGGCGCTATCTATTGCGCTAACCTGGGCGCAACTCCGCTAACCGCGATTTCCCGCTGACCGTCGATCTGCTCTCATGAAAGGGATCTGGACCGCTGACGACATAATTTCGCCTGCTCACTTGATTTTTAGCCTGAAATGGGGCTTTACGTGCTACGCTTGGGCATTCTTCATGCAACCCGCAGATCTGGATGCTCTCAAGCCCGAGACAAGAATTATTGCTAACATTAGGCTCCATGGGGGATAGAGTCGTCCCTGTGATGCTCTAAGAACTCATTCCGCAGCTCCAGTGCCTTGCTGTTGGGATATGGAGTCAAGCTCAAAACCTCTTGCCGCTGAAAATACAGGTCGAAAAGTAAAGCAAAATAAAATACATGCTCGAAAAATCTTATTTATATACAATCCTAAACTAATAAAACACTTTACATGGGGCTAGGTGAAAGCAGACTTCCACCATAGCCATTCAAGCAGCTTCCCGGATAGAAGCTCCTTCCTTCTGTCAATGATCATCAACAGACGGTGTAACCGTGACAACAGAATGGCTACACTCTTCAACTTCTCCTCACAGGCTGAAGTTGATATGAAATAGGGCAGCTCCAAGGCATAAAGGACATGCCACTCCATGTACTCGCTGACAAGGTCATAGAATGAGTGGCAAACCTTGCGAAAAGGGTAGCAACAGGCCTGCTCTGCTCTACAGCTACTCCTACAGGGCTGAACTTCATGAGTCCGCATAGGCGAATGGGTGGGCTCCAGGTAGGAAGTCACCTTTTCCACTGGTTCTTTCTCCTCTTCTTCTTGGCTCTCCCCCAGGTCCAATTCATATTCATCATAAATAGGGACTATGGGGTGGTTCTGCTTGCTGACTGGCTCTTCAGTATCTTTATAGTGATCAAATGTAGGATAAGCTTGCTGCTCATCATCACTATAATATACATCAAAAAGGGGTTGTCCTTCATTGATATGATCCTCCTTCAGAACAGTGATCCTGTCAAAAATATTCGTTTTAGGGACAGTGGGACCTGCTGCTTCTGGCTGCTCATACGTAATCTTTTTCTCTTTAATCCCAGGTAAACATATATCATGAGAAACCCCTTGGAAAAAAAAAGAGGAAACCTCTTCCACAATAATCTCTTCTTTAAAAACGGGAAGGTCTCCGTCCTCAGAAACAGGGTTGCTAGGAATATCTGCTTCAACCCGATATTTAGGTGAGCCATCTACCATGGACCACATCTGCTCTATAAACTCATAATCTCCACAAGAGGTGTGTTGATCTTCATGAAGATCTAAAAGAACAGATGCATCTGCTATGATGTCAGATGCTTCCGTTCTAGGGCTAACACAATTAATATCATTTAACACCTCTATATTTTCACAGCAGATGCTTTCCTCCATAGTAAGGGCGTCATCACAGACATAATCTACAAGGCCAGCAGAGGCTTCATGAAGCAAAGAAAATTCCTCACAACAATTTTCATACAAACAATCAGCTGGAAATTACTCTTTACAAAACGAATTGAAAGCTGTATGAAAACCTGCTAAATAACATATGCTTGCAGAGGGAAGAGATCGACACCAATCAAGAGCAGCTCCCTTTAATGAATACCTAAAAAGATTAATCTGGACATCCTCATGTGTGATATTGAATCGATGAATAACTTCATGGAAGTCCAGTAAATGCTCAGCTGGTACCTCTGAATCTTTTGCATGAAACTCAGGGAGGAAATATTCCCATTGGTCTCTATCAGGAAGTACATTAGGAAAACCAATTATCTGGGAAAAGTCATAGAAAGCAAACCTTTGAGCTAGAATTTTCTCCATACCGAACCAACGGAGTCGCCAATCGATCCTTGAATCATGGAGTCGCCAGGTGAAAGATGCACAGCTTCAAGTGTGTCTGATCCTTGTTCACCATCAAAGGCCATATCTTAACATTGTCGTTACCACAGGGAAATTCTCAGGCAGAGAAAGCAGCTGCTGAAACCTTCTCGAGAAAGCTCCTCCGGGTCAGCTTTCAGGTGTGCTGACAATAGCCACAACTGAAACAGTGAAGTGGAAACAATGGAGTTGCCACAGTGGAGTCGCCAGGTGCACAGTAGCAATCTTGAAGGGCTCTGATGTATGATGCACCTTAATAATCAGAGGCTCAATGTCGTTCTGCCCAGGGAAAATCTTCAACTTTGTCCCCGGCAACGGCGCCAGAAATGTTAGCGTCAGATGTCACTCCTGGATTGCTTGCAGGAGTAGAGCCCAACGCCCATCAGTTTTATGTCACGATTTGTTTAATGGGGTGATCGGATGGGTAAAGACTCAAGAAAATATAGTTTTAACTCAGGGAACCAGGCCTGGTATGTAGATAGTAGGGGAGGTCTTGATCCAACTTTCGTCAGTAAATGATAAAAGGGCGGTAGATGGAAGACTTGTGAGAAAGGTGAGCAAGATTGCCTCGGGCGACAGGCCTTCGGAAGTTTTGGGAAGAAAAACTCAGAAACCAAGATCCTCTTGGTCCAGAGCTTCAGGGAGATGAAGGGTGACTCGACTGGATCCTCCAATTCCAAGCCGTTCAGCGCTAAGAAAATCACAGGAGCTGATTAGAAGCAGTGTAACTATTACAGTGATCCATCCTACATCATCCTATAACAGCTACAATTCGACTGAATCCTCCAATTCCGAGCTGTTCTAACACAGTAAACAAAAAGATGAAAAAGAGATTGACATCCATAAAGTAAGAAGTCTCCAATGCTTCATACATTAACCAGAGCGACTAGCGCTTCACTAAAATTTTACAATCGGGAGCCTTGCTCAACCATCGATGATTACAAAAATACAAAGACTGAGTCTATATACTCAGGAAAATTCGCCTCACAGAGGCGTGCCCAATCACCCAAGGCTTGGCGTCCCTTCAATCAAACTCGTACTGATATCTTTCTTCAAGTGCCACCTTAACTGCGCATGGCTCCTGCAAGGAGGGTAGCTGAGTCATAAAGTGCTGAGCTAGCGTGTGCAGACTTCTCTGTCTAGTCGAGGACTTTGGCATGGTTTCTTTTGGAAAAAACGGTACACAGGACCTCTTCGAGCAGACCGCTTGCCAGGCCCTCCATTCCTCACACTTAATGAATGAAAGGAGGTTTCAACCACCCGTTCTCATCTTCATTTACTCCAAGCGAAAACCAGGATCGAGGTAGCATCAAATGGCGCATGGAGATCACGATGATCCTTTCGACGACTAGACTCGACGCCTTTGGCCCCTCTTTGCATAGCTCCTTTCTTTCTCAGTGACCATGAGCTGTGACCCTGTGTTTATTCCCAAAGTGCTTTCGGCGTTCACGAATGGAAGGAGTTAATCCTTGCTCATTCACAGTTGCGATGAGCGAAACGCCGAGATGGCTTACTTGGGCGCCACGTATCCCTCCCATATCTGACGGTCCTGAATTCACTCGGTGATTCTGTGGGCCCGGGTCCTGGACTATCCCAACACCTCGCACATTGGGAATATGACGGAGCTGTGCCTTGCGTTTCAAAGTCGCGATGGGCGAAAAGGCGAGGAGCCTAATCGCGCGCGCCAGGTGTCTCCTATGGATGAACGGCTGAGGCTGCTTCACGATATTGCAAGCCTGATTCTGGGCGCTTTCAGGGTTTCGAGATGTAGAACACCATGAAACTCTCACCCCTTGAACTCCCGAATGCCAAAACGTCGACGCGACTAGATCTTGCGCCTCGCGTCCTCTGGATGGACGACTGCTATCCTTCCCCGCACATAATATGGGCGCTATCTATTGCGCTAACCTGGGCGCAACTCCACTAACCACGATTTCCCGCTGACCACTGATCTTCTCTCATGAAAGGGATCTGGACTGCTGACGACATAATTTCGCCCGCTCACTTGATTTTTAGCCTAAAATGGGGCTTTACGTGCTACGCTTGGGCGTTCTTCATGCAACCCGCAGATCTGGATGCTCTCGAGCCCGAGACAAGAATTATCGCTAACAATATGTATGTATATAATCATGAAATATAGAATCACATAAATTGTTGCACATATAAGTAGAGTTGAAACCATATATTGGTCGTCTATTATTTAGTGCATTTTGGTATATTAATAAGTGCGTTTTGGTATGTTTGCAGATTTTTGGTTAAGTTTATTCTCTCCTTTTTCATAAAATTAATTTATTATTAAAAACAAATCTATTTTTCTATTTATCAAAATTCACCAATAAAATTTGGGATTGGTCCAATGTTACCTGATGTGACTTTAATACCAATAAAATTTGGGATTGGTCCAATGTTACCTGATGTGACTTTAATACCATGGTGTATGGCCTTTTTTCTCTATGAATTGTCAGATTTAAAAAATGATTTATTTATTTTTTTTAATTTTTGAGTGGCCAGTTTGGCACTCTCTGACATAGTTAGTTCATCAGTCTGACAACGCTGTAGTGCAGTCCCGCAGTCTGGGACTAATAAGTTCGGGTGCACATTCATATGAATGTTAATCCACAGTCCATACATCGATTCCTAGTGCCACCACTTGCATATGTCATTGCACCGTCCTTCTAAGTTACCACTTTCCAACCATGAAACTCGCCACCTTCCAAACATGCACTTTCTTGACACGGTTCCTACCCTTAATTTCTTGACTCGGTTCCTGGATTTCCCGTATACTTCCTCCTATATTCATCCATGGGAAATAGCTCCAATTTTGGGACAGCCGAGGCCATTTCAGTAAAATGACAGACAAGTCGAACCGTGCATGCTATTCTAGTATGGTATCGAAGAGAGGGAACAAGACTTTGAACACTTTGAAACAAAGGTAAAGGGGACATGCAGTCTAGGTCGATGTATTTTACCTAGTAAGACAGAGGAAGAAGGCCCCAGAACCCCTAGCTGTCAATAATCCTAACCGTCCGAAGTGTCCATCTCCATCTCAGTTCTTCTTCCCACCATCCTTGCAAGGTCTTTCTCCTTCCCGTTTTCCTTGCACCATCTTTGTTAGCTTCTTAGTAAGTGCTATTGCAACCACCTCCAAACCTGCAACCACCTCCAGACTTATAACATGCATTAGGGTAGGGTAGCCTTTATTATCGCTAAATAAAGAAGAGTCATGCATGAAGTTATATACATAAAATAGTAGCATTGCACTGTATTATGAGAAATTTGCTAAAATTTGAGAATGCTTTGACAACAATTTTTGACAAAACTGAAAGAAATTAAAGTGTTAGGAGGATTACTCTGTTGTGATTTTCGTTTCTTTCCCATATATATTGTATTAATTCGGAAATTAAAGGTATTTTATTAGTTTTTATTTATATATTTTTTCATAGTTTCTGAATATCATTTGAAGATATTATGAGAAATTTGCTAAAATATGACAAATATTTCAGGCACTAGAAAACGCTTCACTCCGAATTTTGTAAAGCTTATAGAACATTGTGCATTATTAGGTAACCTCATGTGATTTGCAATAAATATTTTGTATTATAGTATGATTACCCTTTCATGTTCGACATATTTTGTGTCTTATAATGTATTTGAATGAAAACGATGTTTCTCTCTTGTACCGATTACAGAAGAAAAGGTGAAATTATAGTATAATAAAGATGAAGCTAAGAAACTAAGTGAAATTATAGTATAATAAAGATGAAGCTAAGAAACTAAGGAATTAAGCGATGGTGATATGGAGAGTTAGAGTCTAACAATGCTATATAAAAACTAGAAATTTAGTATGAGGGATCCCATGATCGTACCTGGATTCTCCTGCACGGATGAGCAACACCTTTATGTCCAAAAAGACAGAGTTCTGTCATTTTGGGCAGCCTCATCAGGCCCTCCATAAACCCTGTAAACCCCTCCACGCCCTGTGGATGAGAGGAGCCATATTCTGGTCATGTCTCGGTTTTTCAAGACCACTACGAGCAGAAGAATCACACTTTGCTATACCCATTTTGAGATGCTAGAATTGGGAAAATTACGATGGTCAGGACTCAGGCTTGCTGGTTACAAAACAATTTGACATCAACTGCCATTACCGTAGATCTGTTTTCTGTAGAAACTTTATTCGTTGCTATATTTACTAGCACAGCCACAATTACGTGGCTGATTAACGCCGAAAGGCTGGCGGCCACCAAACTTCCGTCAGCAGAAATGAAACGATAACACGATTAGCACAAAAATGCGGCCACCATTCTCTGCTAATATTTTAATATTTTTTAATCAGGTAAACGTGGCAATAAGTTAGTGAATACAGTAATTTTTAAACACGATTAGGTAAATGTTAAAAAATAAACATATAAACGGATGTCTTTATAACAGCTCGGAAGTTAATGGATGAAATCAGAGCCATTCATTTATTCTGATCACTAAGAATATTCTAGGCATATCTAATCTCGTCCATAGAAAACGTATCAAAAACTAAAAACCTATTAAATGTGCCCATTGTCAATAGGTGTACGCCTTTCGGCTTAATTATTAAGTTGAAAGGGTACACCTATTGACCATGGGCACATTTAATAGGTTTTTAGTGCTTAATTAGTTTTGTATGGAGAAGATTAAATATTGATGGAATATACTTAGTAGTCCCAATAAATCAATGGTTGTGATTTCAATCACTAACTTCCTCACTATTATAAAGACATCAATTTACATGTTTATTTTTTTACTTTTACTTAATCATATTTAAAATTTACTATGGTGGCTAGCTGATTGCCACGTATAAATGAGTAGGGTTTTATTTTCTATGCCAACCTAAACCTTTGGCCTTCACCAGCCACGTTCTAGACACATTGCCTCCTTCCAGCGAACTCCTTCCGTCCACCTCTAGACCGTTTCTCTTTCCCACGGTTCGAATTTTACAAGCCGTCCTTTTGGCATTCACCAGCCACGAATTTGTGACTATGCTAATATTTAGATACATTTTGTACTCCATATATTCATCCATCGGATTCCCAGAGAGTGTCTGCATATTTTGTCCAAACCCGTATGAGCAGAGCAGACTTCACTTACACTGGCAAAGGAAAAGAGGAAAACGGAGAGACAATTGGCCTTCACGTGGGAAAGAAGAGAAGAAGACAAATGTATAAATATAAGCAAAATTTGACAAAACGCTGCCTCGTCTCCTGTCAGTCACCCATGCACGTTCTGCGCAGTAAGGCTTTTATTCACGAGAGAAAATTGTCAGTTGAATAAAATCTTCTAGATTTGCTTATTTTAGAGAAACCCTTCACGATTTTTAAGTGCAAATTTCCATGTTTGGGGATGTTTGTTTTATACTCTGAAGCAGGCCTGGAATTTCAAATTTACCCAGCCTGTCAAGACAAAAATTGATGACGGTTAAATTATTTTCATGACTGTAACTTCACGTTTTACCCAAAATCATAAATGTCAAAATATTTTGTATATTGTGTAAATTTTAGAAGACCCGGGTTGAAGCATTGGAATTTGTAATTTGGGTGTCCATTTACTCCCTCAACTAACACTGTCCAAGTGTCATCAACCTCACCTGTGTCCGTCTACCTAGTTCCTTGAAGGCTGAAGCCATGAATTATAGTTATTAACTTAGGCGGTATATACTTACAAGTCTCTATCCATATTGGCAGCCATAAGTTCTAAACTCAGAAAACATATTTGTAAAAATAAAACTAACTACTTGAAATTGTGTGATATAATACAGGTATAAACAATTCAATTTCATGAATCAAACATACTAGTGAAGAAAAATCAAGTGTTTCAGGAAAATAAATTGATTCATTGAATAAAATAGGAGAGAAATCGTCTTGGCAAATATATCTAGAGATGAGTTTATGTGTTCAGTACCTCTTTCGTAACTTCAACCAGAAGGTTGTCCAGCTATGGTGTAGCACCATCGAAAATCCCACTTCCTTGAACATCACAATCAACATTCAGGTAGGCCACTGCTTGTGAGCCCAAGTTTCCAAAATTTTGTTCTACCCACTTTGTGGATCCAATCTGTGCACCGGTACATTACAAAATGGTTAGAATCCCTTCATTATATGAATAATTTGAAGTCAAGATTCAAGATATTGTTGAGGCTTTACCATTCCATACTCTTCTGCATCCCAACTGTCGAGGATAATGCTTCTTCTGGGTAGCCATCCTTGGCGAAGCAAGACGCCGAAATTTCTAGCAATCTGTTCATATAAAAATTTAAAAATCACCAACATGAATGAAGTTTAAACACAAAATTTTGCTTGTTCTTCTCTGAAAAAACCATGATGTCCCTTACTTCTAGAAGAACAGTTTTACCGTTGTTTGGATCCACAGCTCCATAAGTCCAAGCATCTCGATGGTTCCCAAGAATAACAAACCTGGCGATTCAGCACAATAAATGTTAATGTAGACTGCAATTTATGAAGGTAGTTCAAATATTTAACAGAAGGTTATTTAGGTATCAGAGCAGAACTGTGCTTTTCTAACTATACCTGTCAGGCTCTTCTGAGCCCCTTATCACAGCGAACACATTTCGAATCGTGGCCAATGGCGGTATATACGGTCCGATCCAGTCTCCAATGCATGGATTTAATACTCCAGCTCTCAACATTAACTCTTGGCTCATGGGAAACATTCCATCTCCGGTTCAGAGCATGCAAGGTTTAAATGGCTTCTTGTACTGGTTATGGTTTCCGTTTAAATGGCAGCCTGCAGGTCGGGCACAAGGTCCCCAATTTCGAACCCCTTTCATGTGTAACAGTGTAAGCTATCAATGCGTACCCTACACGACTCGTGATCCCTACTACCTAGCCCGTATACCCACTAGAGTTTTTGACGGGCATTGAAGGCGGTCACACGTCAAACTGACAGGTAGATAATTCTCATGCCAGTCAGTGATGACGTGTAAATTTTATTAGCCAGTGTCAAATACGTCTAAAAACCGAAAAAACGTCCTGTGGAACGTCAAATTCCAGGCCTGCTCTGAAGTGTAAATTTTACCATTTAGATTTATTCCATTAGAGCTCCAACTACCAACAAATAACGTCTGACGCTTTTTGCGTGGAGGCACCGATGTGGGGGCTGTACAATTGCCCAAACTTTTTGCGTGGAGGCACCGATGTGGGGGCTGTACAATTGTCCAAAATTAAATAAGGTAAGATTCAAATCTAAGTTTCTGACTTGAGTAGTATTTTTGGTTTAAAAGAAATGAAACAATTACAAATCAATTTTGGAGGCCAATTATTAGAGATACTTTAAAATGATAATTAAATTAGAGATAAGTTAAATTTATGAATTTAATGTAAAGTTAAGGTGCAATATAATATAGTAGAAAGCATACCAATATTGAAATGTGAGAGAGAAAGAGATGGTAGGAAGTTTGATTTTATCAAATATTCATAAGTACTTGAAAAAACATTGACACATTTTCATGGGATTACAAGGTTCCTATGGTTATAATTGTCAGTGTAACATTCATCATTGATAAAGGTTTTCAAGTCAACTAATAGCAATCCTCAATGTAACATTCACCATTGGCTTGCTAAGTACTTTTGTGGTGGTCAAACCGCTTGTCCGTGTTCTTCAACTTCTCATTCTTTTTCTTTTCATGCTAGACTAAATGGTTGTCTTGAGGTCAGTTATATTTTCTCTGTTGTTTACTTTTTTATTGAAATTTGTGCTTAATCTTAATGACACAATGTTAAGTGGTTGGTGGCCAAGAGATGTCTAGAAAGTCTATTTCTATTTAGATACAAGTATACCAAAGCTGACAGATTCTCATGTCGATGGTTGAAACTTATAAACCTGGAAGAGAAAGTAGAGACCATTGTAATTTTAATAACCTATATATTAACAGAATAAACACATATGGTACATTGAGAATCCATTATCTTTAACAAGATCATATTCATCTAGAGGCCTGCAAAATGACTAGATGTAGCGTAAACCTCCATACACAACCCTAACCGCCATACCCACTAATTGTCTATCCGTTAACCAGAGATTTCAATGGATCTAACCTTAGCTTTAGACTGAGACTGCTTGGGAACTGTAATAGTGAGCACTCCATTTTCCATTGTAGCCTTCACCTTGTCCACATTGGCATTTTCTGGTAGGCAGAAACACCGAAGAAATTTCCCATCAGACCGCTCGATACAGTGCCACTTGTCGTTCTTTTTCTCATCTTCTTTCTTGCGTTCACCACTTATCTGTAAAATTTGGCCGTCTTCAACCTCTATCTTTACCTCATTTTTATTCAAACCTGCCAGGAACAAAAGGTTAATCCAGGGTGCTAAATAGCGACGATTTCGGAAAATCATTAACAAAAGAACATAAACCCTCTAATAGGCATGATGAATACATGAAAGATTAGCCTTGAAGATGTGCACGTCAGAAGTTTACTTCCAGTCGAGCCAAGTGTCGACTACGACTGTCACATCATTCCTTGCAAGGTGCGAATTCAATAGGATCCCATAAATCCAGTGAGAACGGATTGAAAACACTTGATCGTATGCCAAAGAAGTGAGCTTGCGATGGATATCGACTCTGAAGAAAAATGTGAATGCAAGATCTTCTAAGACTTAGAGATTTGTTTTCATTAATATGTGTGGACGAATAGGGGAGCATTTATAACAGTGGATAAAACAACTTGTTCACATTAACGAAGTGATTATTTAAGGACACAATAATATTCATTGACCACACCCCACCCCACCCCAGAGCAAGCTTGAGCTCCTTGTAAGCTAAAACCTTACTATGAAGATAGGGACTAGCTGCTTTGCAACTATTTTCCTTATTTTTATATGAGAAATACTAAAATTTTAAATACAATGAGTTATTAGAGTACTTGAAGGTTCAATCTCTTTTAAGTGTATAGTTACATCTTTATGTATTGTGATTTATGTGTTTGTATAACTTAACTCTATTAGCAATGAATAAAGATTTTAATTTGAAACCTTTTATAAACTTAAAATTGATAACTACAATCTTTAATTAAGATAATGAAAAAGATAAAGAACTTTGATGGGAAATTGCAAGTTTTTTTGTCTTATGCAATGTGCTCTTAAAACTAATAATATATATTTTTATTAATTAATAAAATAAAATTTTAATATTAAAAAAGTATATATGTCTCAATTAAAAGAAAGCTTAAAGATAAAAAAAAAATTAATCATAAATGACAAACCTTTTTATCACCCACAAAGTTTCAAACTATATAAAAAAAATTAATCATCAATTGCAAACCTTTTATCACTCACAAAGTTTCAAACTAGGTTGCTTTCTCCACAAGTAGAGTTATTCAAACCTGCTAAATAGCGATGATTTCGGAAAATCATTAACAAAAGAACATAAACCCTCTAATAGGCATGATGAATACCTGAAAGATTAGCCTTGAAGATGTGCGCGTCAGACGTTTCCTTCCAGTCGAGCCAAGTGTCGACTACGACTATCACATCATTCCTTGCAAGGTGCGAATTCAATAGGATCCCATAAATCCAGTGAGAATGGATCGAAAACACTTGATCGTATGCCAAAGAAGTGAGCTTGCGATGGATATTGACTCTGAAGAAAAATGTGAATGCAAGATCTTCTAAGACTCAAAGATTTGCTTTCATTAATATGTGTGGACAAATAGGGGAACATTTATAACAGTGGATAAAACAACTTGTTCACATTAACCAAGTGATTATTTTAAGGACACAATAATATTCATTGACCACACCCTACCCCACCCCACCCCGAAGCAAGCTTGAGCTCCTTGTAAGCTAAAACCTTACTATGAAAGCAGGGATTAGCTGCTTTGCAACTATTTTCCTTGTTTTTATATGAGAAATGCTGAAATTTTAAATGTAATTAGTTATTAGAGTACTTGAAGGTTCAATCTATTTTAAGTGTATAGTTACATAAAGATCTTTATGTATTGTGATTTATGTGTTTGTATAACTTAACTCTATTAGCAATGAATAAAGATTTTAGTTTCAAACCTTTTATAAACTTAAAATTGATAACTACAATCTTTAATTAAGATAATGAAAAAGATAAACAACTTTGGTGGGAAATTGCAAGTTTTTGTCTTATGCAATGTGCACTTAAAACTAATAATATATATTTTTATTAATTAATAAAATAAAATTTTAATATTAAAAAATTATATATTTCTCAATTAAAAGAAAGCTTAAAGATAAAAAAAAATTAATCATAAATGAAAAACTTTTTTATCACCCACAAAGTTTCAAACTATATAAAAAAAAATAATCATAAATTGCAAACCTTTTATCACTCACAAAGTTTCAAACTAGGTTGCTTTTTAATATTATTAGTACCTGCCTTCCACATGAACTATAGTGATGGGTTGTTGTTGACTCTCCATTAGTTTTTTTTTCGACTTAAATTTATTTTTTATTTCCTAAGTTCAACATAAACATTTAATTTATTATTAGATTTATTACAATTAAAATAAATAAAAAACCTTTATTTTTCTTACATATGATTGGTTATCAAATTTGGGGTCTTATTGTTCTGTCAACTAGGAAGATCTTGAAAACCACATTTTTAATTAAATAACTGAGCTTTTCATTAAATATCTCCACAAGTGAAGTTATTGAAAACTACATTTTTAATTAAATCACTAAGCTTTTCATTAAATATCATTGCAAGCAAAGTTCTTGAAAATTGCATTTTTCATTTTTAATTAAATCATAAGTTTTTCATTAAGCATTTTTTATACTTTAAGCATACATTGAAGAAGCACCCGTAGCATATCCAATTACATATACATATCTAGATTAACTTGCAACACCATTAAAAGCATAAGAAGCCAAGTATGCATAATATATAAAATACTAGTTGTTATTGATCTGGTCAAATTACTAGTAGTATAAGTAGCATACCATATCCAGTAGTAGAGCTAGTTGATTGAGTTGTTGATCCTATTGGTTTTGTTAAGTTGATACCAGTGGAAGTACTGATTATATTGAATTGATACCAGTGGAAGTACCTGTAGCAGCAGAAGCATCCTAAGAACCACTAACAACCTACCCTACATTGCTATAGCCTACAATCACAGAAGTAGATGAAGCATTTGATCTCGTCAAAGAGTAAGAAACAAATGTATAAGCACCAACAATCTATCTAGTTGTATCATTTTATCCATGGACAATATAAGCACCACTAACAATGTACTTTCCAAGTCAAGATCCACTTAATGAAGCAGTGGTTTCAACATCAGTACTAGGAACTACCTATAGATTCAATGGGCTTAATTATTAAATTAATATATATATATATATATTTAGTGGTTATAAGTGCATTTACTTATGCTTCAAAATTTTGAGGACGTTAGCAGAGAGGCAGGCATTAGCTAGAGCTGGTTGTTCCTTGTTACCCCTCCCTAATAAGGCCCCAACATGAGATACAATACTTCTCAGAGTGAGTATGATACCTGGATGGGATCTCGATCCCATCTTGTCTTTGCATTTGTCTCTACAACTATCTATGTGCATAAAGTTAGAACATTTTCTATGCATAGAAACCCTCCAAAACCTACATGTACCTAAACTACTGAATCTCATGCTTGTGTGGTTGATGGCTATGGTGCTAAGTTTTTAAGCGCTTTCCTTTTGTTTCACGAAGACAGGTGCCCTGATTAATCCCATCACGTAATATTCTAACTCTCACTATCATTTCCCAAGGAGAGGTTGTTTACGGCATGGAGAAGTCAAGGATTGGGTTTAAGCCCAAGGACTGTGTTACTTCCTCTCATTTTCCTGATTACAAGACAAGGATGTGGATGACTATGGACCTACAACATTTCAACCCCAAAACATCCAAGTTGTTTACGACATGGAGAAGTCAAGGATTGGGTTTAACCCAAGGACTATGTTACTTCCTCTCATTATCCTGATTATAATAACATTTACAACTAGACTGCTATTACTATTGTCATGAGGAGCAGGTTTAGACAACTAGATTGCTTTTACACGCATTTTTCTTTATGTCTCTATCCAAACCCAAGAGCTTGTAAATATAGAGGAGGGTTCTACCCATCGAACTCCATTATACCGTAATAAGTTTTATTTTTTCTATGATAGCGACATTGCCACTAATGTTATAAATGATTTCACATAATATATATTAATATTTCTGTAAATCTAAAATCTTTTTTTATTTTATGAGATTTTTAAAATTTGTTATGAGGTTTTTATATTGCATGGAAATTTTAACTATAATCATTTACGGTTATATATATTTTTTACCAAGCTTTGTTGTAATTACCTTGGCATATTCCTTCTAGGTTTTCATGATTCTGTGCAAAGTATGTTAATGTCTACAATTCATTAACTTGGATGATGAAATGTTAAGTTTTCCGTGTATAGGATACAACGAATGCAAAATTTTATTATGACTTCTTCCTTGAGTTAAGACGAACTGCTCACAGTTTGCGAAAGCTTGTAGTTTGTGGGATCTATTTCTACTTAATTTTTGCCTTGCAGTTTTGGGAAAATGCTACAACTTCCTGAGGTCTCCAGTGGGGATCAACAACTCTAAATTTTTGGCTTAGCCACTTGGTTTGAGTTCGACAACCATGAATCTTTTTTTATAGTGGACTCTTAGCTTGCCACTTTATGTATGTTTAGAAAAGTCTATTTTTTTTAACCCTACAACATTTAGGTATACATACAAGATTGCAATATTAAAGTAAATCCAACCTCAAATTTTAAGCTTAATTACTCTAAATAACAATCTTCTTATTAGTCCCTGCCGAAGGCACAGAGGGAGTATAACGATCGATAATTCATTGACTTCATATTAATCTGTCCTTTGACTATAAATTTCTGCATCATCTGTATTGTTCGTACTATAGAAGTAAAAACATTATTATATATATATAAATTATATGTCATCGTCTCATTGGATAATATATTCGAGGTCTTATTGCCAGCTTCGTTGTTCCCAATGTTGTAAATTTGTAGATATCCAAAGTTTTGAGCTTAGACGCTCCTTTTTATTTTTAGTACATTTTTACTGAAATGTTTACAAACCGAAAGTTCCGAGCATGGACGTTGTTTTTTATTAATGTATTTGTCTTATTATTATTAGTCCTTTGTATTTGTATTGAAATGTTTGCATACCGAAGGTTTATATCATTGACACTTTTTTTGAGGTGCTTGAATAGGCCTGACAACTTAAATGTTTAGATGGCGCGAGGTCCTAAAACATGCCTGACAACTTAAATGTTTACATACTGTGAGGCCCTTAGACATCCTGACAACCTTAAATGTTTACCTAAATAGGCTTCTCGGAGTACATTTTTCCTCGAAATTTTCCATACAATGTTGCAGTGAATTTGGACAGTATTGTTGTCCACCGCCAGTTCAATAGGCATTGTATGTTTCATGCTTCTTTTGGGCTTGGAATGCAATTTCGTCATCGTTGAAGCTACATACATTGTTTAATGGTTTAGTGGGTGCTTCTTGTTCGTTGGTTTGTCGGTTGTTGCTTGTTCTTGTTTGGTTCAACTTTGCAAGGTTGGAGTCATGCATTCACAGTAGGATCTGTTTTTTTTTTTTCTCTTTGCGGGGTCCAGGTGATGCACCCACAATTCGACCTGCACGTCTGCCGTTCATCGTTTCGGAGTAAGTTTCCATGCCATAATTTCATTTTCTATTCCTTCTTTGTTGTTCAATGTTTGCAGTTTGCAAGTAAGAATGTTTGCTTATTTCTGCTGGCATGCTCGTTATATGTTTCCAGTTCCTTTTGTGCTTTGGCTGTAGTTTAGTAATTGTTGGAGATACATATGTTGTTTACTGGTTCGATGGTTTTTTCTTGTTCGTTGGTTCGTCGGTTGCTGGTTGTTGTTTTTTGGCTCAAGTTTATGAGTTTGGGGCCCTGGGGATGTAGTTGGGCATGCTCGTTCTTTCTCGCTGGTTTGGTGCTTGCTGTTTTCTTTTGTTTACTTCGTCTTTGCAGGGTTGGGGTCTTGCGTCGATAGTTGGACTTGTTTTTTTTTGGGAGGGGCGCTCTGCGCTGTTCGGATCCTGCAGCCGCGAGTGAACTTGCGGTTGTGTTGTTTGTCGTGTCTGGCAAAGTCATGTTCTGGCGCCTGCTCCGTGCCCGCCTGTTTTGCTGTAAATTTTTGTTGATACTTCAGTGTTGACATGATACAAAATAGTGGCATAAGAAATATTTGGACAACTACATGTGCAATTGCAATATACATTGTTTTTTTGTTAAAATAAAACATGTGCAACATACACTTATTAACCATATATGGTGAAATGTGCCCATATCACAATATAGCTTCTTTATCCTCTACATAGACTGGTGAAATGTGCCCATATCACAATATAGATTCTTTATCCTCTACAAGTACGATACAATTTGTCTTGTACTTGAGATATGATATGTAAACCAAAGACATTGCAAAATTATATTTCCATGTCTGGAAGCATATCTAGATACTTTGCCATAGAAAACCAAAAATCATTTAGCTATGGCCATGCAATTTATTAATATTTTTTGTGGCTTGTAATATATTTTGGGCAGGGAAAAACTTTATATATTTACAACGATGGATGGAGAAAAGAAAAGATTCATGTTTCTGACTATCTTTTATTCTATTCGTTGATTCTCATTTACTGTATGTACATATTACTTGTTCTCCGCTGCATACTAGCTTCCATTCATGTTCATTGTATTTTGTGCGTTCCCACATTCAAACAAATAGAATAGCTGGAGAAAATGAAGGAGTCTTAACTGCAGCGGTGGAAGAGGAGATACAAAGGTACATGCTTGTACTGTTATTTCATATTCCGTTGTTTTGTATTTCATTTATTGTCTGTATATGTGTTCACCTAGTTTATTGTATGTAGATATTGCGTACCTTCCTACATAATAACTTATCTTCATTACATGTCTTCCTGCATACTAAATTCCTTCATGTCCATTGTATTTTTTCCTGCATTGCTACATTTAAACAAAGAGAATGGCTGGAGAGGATGATGGACTCTTTGGCGCGAATGTAGACGAGGAGTTACAGAGGTACATACCTGTACTCGTATTTCATATTCCAGTGTTTAGTATTTCATTTATTATCTGTGTATTTGTTCTACTGCTTTGCACCTTTTTTACTGTATGTATATACTACGTATCTTTCTGCTTATTCTCATGTGAATCGTATTCTCTTTGTTGCTACATTGAAATACATATAACTGTATTTCTTTCTTTTACATGTCTTTATTCATACTAACTTGCCTTCATGTCCACTGTATATTCGACATTTCTACCTTGGAAGAAATAGATTGGTTGGATAGGAAGATGAATTCGTATATGCGACAACAGAGGGGCATGTGGTACAATCTTCGAAAAGGTATACCAACTATGCTAGTAAATTAAACATACAAAACGGGTGGGGGCATATAATATTCAACTAGAAAACGATGATTTGAAAACAATGGTCCTTTGTGCCCTCCCCATTTCTAATTTTTCCATTTTCTATTATCCCTTTTTCTTTCTGTTTGCTCTACTTAGTCGTCTTTCCGAAATTTCCTTGGTGCGTGGGTTGGCAGACTCACAGGTTCACATTTATGGTCATGCTTCTACCTTATTCCATGCTTACCCACTTTGTCGATTGTGGGTGCCGGGATGGCAGGTTCAAGATTGTGCCTTTGGCTTCAAAGGCTCTGTGATATACAAATTGGCCGTTGTGCCCCTCCATCATGCCTTATTTACTATTACACATTTTTCAGTCAAAAAATCCGAGGCATACAATTTGACCCTCGGGTCCTCATGTTTCCTGAGTATCCCTTGACACCCTATTTCGTATTACATCTTCTTTGACCCTACATGTGACATTAAGAACAATTATGGACAATATACAATGCATATGCTTGTTTAGTCCTTCTGATGTTCATCTACACATGCTTGCATAAAAAAAAGTTGGACTAGTGACATGGCCATGTGTTAGCAACATTTCTTGTATAGGGGTGTTCTCCTCGATGGTTTGGGCCTTGGAGTGGTAAATGCAAAGCAGTGGGTTGAAAAACCCACTTATCCTAATTTTCGGGCGCAAATGCGCATCCGTTAAGCAACGGGAAAATTTGTGCGGTCGAGATCTGCGCACCCGGATCTACAGTCGATGTTGGATTCTGGAGCCCCCTCGCCATTCTACCTTTAAGGTGGAGGGGGGGTCCGGAATTGAGCGCGCAAGTTTGAGAGGCTAAGATTTGGGCCCC
>SNQJ01S0004973.1:100897-127425 GCA_010110895.2 Picea sitchensis
TATTCAAAATAGTTCCAGAACTTCACAACTGCTACTTCTGCAATATTAAATTAATGAGCAATTTGAAAATGAAAACTGAATCATACTTCTGCTGAAAGATAATGCTCAAATCTCAAATCTCTAATGAACTGGAAACTATACGAGATATCCAACTTTGTCTCGAAAGAAGGGGGCCCTGCCTTCTTCATCAACAGGTTGATTCTTAAAATTTCTCTCATCAAATATCTTACTTCAAATTTACAAAGATAGAAACTTCATAAAAGAACAACTCTGAATTTTATTGAAAATAAAGAATACAATTGTTGTCAATCTACTCTTCTTCCCCTCTACATTTCTATCATCTGCTCTATACTTTTGTACTCTATATATTCCCCTCTACATATTTCTCTACATCATTTCTATCCCCTGACTGTTCGAGATGAGCTCTTATATAAAATGTGGTTCGGTTACATTTTGGCTCCTGCCCATCAAGATAAGCAATGTATTAATTATGAAATGGTTACATTACAATAGGATCCAGAGATTTGTCCAACCGAATGCATTTCTGTAGAATAAATATGCTTCTTCCATGATGGACGCCTTAAAGTGTCATGAGATAAGGCAATACAATTTGTTCTAGAATGTAATCAATTCTCAACAAGAAACCTGGAAACGATTAAAACAGAAAATCGAGCATATTGTTCAATGCTAATGAGCTGTCCACTTTTTGCTGGAGGTTGCAACGTTTCAATCTGATTAGTAAATTTGTAGCAATCTCATTTTGAGCTCGTTCCACCTCTGGGCAATCCACTTGGCACTTGGCATTTTTGGAAAAACGCCACAACTACGAAATCTGGGTTTTACCCGTTTAGAAAAACAGAAATTTCTCCCAAACCGTTAAGAAGTTTTGGAAACTATCCGCGTTGGAACTAATTTGAACCCTTCTGCACAAAACCCGGATCTTAGTTTTTCAAGATTCAGCTTCACCGCTCTGAAATCTGTGCCCGAATTTGACTGTGTGGAAAGTGACGGGAATTGACCAATTTCGTAGAAGAATAGAGCTATAATAAAACGTAGAACAGGCTGCAAATAAAATCGCCTTCGTAGCAATAGACATATGGCGTTCTGGCATATGATGGATCTTTCAAGTGGTCTTTTGGCTTCTTCGTGGCCATTTCACACAATACAACACAGCATGGTTTGGAAACACAACTTTTAATGACACCTGTATCTTCTACACAAGTGCGCCAATGCTTTAATACTTGTAAGTCATATGTGTTCACATGGTCATGTCTTTCTCCAACAGTTGGATTCAAGCATTTCTCAAATCAAGAGGGCTCATGTGCGCAAATGACCACAAAACCATATGCACAAAGGCGTGCCCTTTCAATATATTTGTTCAATTCTTCGCCCACCTGTAACTTAGAAAGTATTTTATGATTTTTGTAGTACACAAAACATATTTGTGTGATAGAATATGAAAAGTACAGAAAACTGCCATAAGCGACTTGGGAAAGTAAACAATTTCTGTAACAAAATGGAGCCCAACAACGACTCCGCTGTGGTGACTCCAAGGTTTCCACATCATTGTTTCAGTTGTGGCTACTTTAGCACGCCTGAAAGCTGACCCAGAGGAGCTTTCTTGAGAAGGTTTCAGCAGCTTCTTTCTCAGCCTAAGAAGCTTCCTAGGGTAATGACAACGTTAATATCTGGCCTTTGATGGTGAACAAGGACCAGGCACATTCAAAGTTGTAAATATTTCACTTGGCGACTCCATGATTCAAGGATCAATCAGCGACTCCATTGGTTCGATATGGAGAAAATCTTAGATCAAAGGTTTGCTTTCTGTGACTTTTCCCAGATAGTTGGTTTTCCTAATGCACTTCCTGATAGAGACATATGGGAAAATTTCCTCCCTGAATTTCATGCAAAGAGTTCGGAGGAACCAGCTGAGCATTTACTGGACTTTCATGGAGTTATTGATCGACTTAATATCACACATGAAGATGTCCGGATTAAGCTGTTTAGGTATTCATTAAAGGGAGCTTCTCTTGATTGGTGTCGATCTCTTCCCGCTGCAAGAATCCACTCTTTGAAAGATTTTCATATAGCTTTCCATTCATTTTGTAAAGATTACTTTCCATCTGAGTGTTTATATGAAAACTATTGTGAGGAGTTTTCTTCACTTCATGAATCCTCTGTTGGTCCTGAAGACCATATTTATGATGAAGCTTTTACTGTGGAGGAAAGCATTTGCTATGAAAATATAGAGGTGTTGAATGATATTAATTTTGTTAGCCCTAGAATAGAAGTATCTGACATCATTTCAGATGCATCTGTTCTTTTAGATGCTCATAAAGATCAACATGGCTCTTGTGAAAATTATGAGTTTATAGAGCAGATGTGGTTTATAGTAGATGGCTCACCTGGATATAGGGTTGAAGCAGATGTTCCTAGCAGTCCTGCTTATGATGACGAAGACCTTCCCGTTTTTAAAGAAGATATGGTTGTGGAAGAGGATTCTTCTCTTTTCCTTCAAGGGGTTTTCCATGATATATTTTTACCTAGGATTAAAGAGAACCCCATGGATCCTATTTACGATGATTACGGATCTGATCCCTAGGAGAGTTATGGAGAGCAGGAGGAGGACCAGAAAAGGGTGCAGTTTACAACCTGCACAGAGGTCACCGAGTAGTAGTTTGAAGGGCATAATTTACCCGTGGTCCCTATTTATGATGAATACGAATCTGACCCAGGGGAGAGCCAAGAAGAAAAACCAGAGGAGATATTTTCCTTATGTCCAGAGCCAGTCAGCGAGCAGCCACCGCCTGAGAGCTTTCAACCTACGTCAGTTGTCCACCCACCTATGCTTACCATAGATATTCAGCCACACATCCACAAATGTGTAGTAGAGGAGGCTGCCTGTCGCCAATTTTTTGGAGTTTTCCACTGGTCCTATGAGCCCGTGAAGGAATACATGGAGTTGCATTTCCTTCACAAATTGGAGCCACCCTATTTCATCTCAACTTCAACCTGTAAGGAGGAGTTGAAGAGCGTAACCATTCTGCTGTCACGGTTACACCACCTATTTGTAATCATCGACAGAAGGAAGGAGCTTCCATTCAGGAAGTTACTTGATTGGCTATGGTGGAAATTTGCTTTCACCTAGCCCCATGTACAAAGTATATTAGTATTAGGTTGTACATAAATAATCTCTTTTGAGCATGTATGTTTTTTTTGTTCTTCTTTTTGGCCTGTATTTTCATAAGGGCGCTTCAAGCTTGACTCCATAGCCCAACAACAAGGCACTGGAACTGCAGGATGAGTTCTTAGAGCATCTCAGGGACGACTCTATCCCCCATGGAGCCTAATGTTAGCAACATTTCTTGTATAGGGGTGTTCTCCTCGATGGTTTGGGCCTTGGAGTGGTAAATGTAAAGCAGTGGGTTGAAAAACCCACTTATCCTAAGTTTCTGGCACAAATGCGCATCCGTTAAGCAACGGGAAAATCTGTGCAGCTGGGATCTATGCACCTAGATCTACAGTCGAGGTTGGATTCTGGAGCCCCCTCGCCATTCTACCTTTAAGGCGGAGGGGGGGGATCGGAATTGAGCACGCAAGTTTGAACGGCTAAGATTCAGGTGCCTGGATCTGCGGCTGAGAATGGATTTTGGACCCCCCCNATGTATGTTTTTTTTTTGTTCTTCTTTTTGGCCTATATTTTCATAAGGGCACTTCGAGCTTGACTCCATAGCCCAACAACAAGGCACTAGAACTGCAGGATGAGTTCTTAGAGCATCTCAGGGATGACTCTATCCCCCATGGAGCCTAATGTTAGCAACATTTCTTGTATAGGGGTGTTCTCCTTGATGGCTTGGGCCTTGGAGTGGTAAATGCAAAGCAGTGGGTTGAAAAACCCACTTATCCTAAGTTTCGGGTGCAAATGCGTATCCGTTAAGCAACGGGAAAGTCTGTGTGGTCAGGATCTGCATGCCTAGATCTACAGTCGAGGTTGGATTCTGGAGCTCCCTCTCCATTCTACCTTTAAGGTGGAGGGGGGGGTCCGAAATTGAGTGCTCAAGTTTGAGCGGCTAAGATTCTGGCACCTAGATCTGTGGCTGAGAATGGATTCTGGACCCCCCCACTATTTTGCCTTTAATAAGGGGGGGGTCCGGAATTGATGGTTTAAAGTGGGCCCCCTTTTGTCGCATCTCCTACTCCCTCCGCTTATCACCTTTCACCATGTGTCTTCCCCTGTCACATCTCCCGCTCCTCTTCTACCTTTCTCTACCACATACCTGTCCTTCACTCTCCTTGTTGTCATGTTCCTTTTCCCCTTAGACCCTTTTACCCTCTAACACCTATACCTCCATACTCCACACCACTTCCACCTGTGTTTTGTCCTCAGTCCCCAACCTGTCGCATTGCGGCCTCATTGTCACCTTCTTGTGGTACATCGCCTCATCATCTGGTGTCACAACCTCTGTTTCTTTGCCACCTAGTGCTTCCACCTCAGCACCTCTCGTCTCACCCTCATCCATGTCCTCCATAGGGGTCCCCTCGTAGCATCCAAAGAAAATCCGCCATGTCGTCTGAGTACAGAGTTGACCGAGGCCATTCCTAATCCCAAGGAAGCAGTTATTGTGGTATTTGATGGTAGTTGAACGTCGTCTTCTTCCATAAATAGAAGGTCAAGAAAAGACCAAGCGTAGAGGCAGACTGGCAGTCTATCCTGACAGAGATTGTGTCTGACAAATGACTGCATGGGTAGTCTACCCAACGTCTGCATGCGCCGCCTGACAGAGAAGCTCCTCAACGTCAAGCATTGAATTCATGATATGATCGCGTCTTCAGCGCCTGAGTCAGCTCCAAGTATATGTAGGCATTTTTTCCATTTTGTTTAGGATCGATGGTTGAGCTTAGCTCCCAACTGTAAAGTTTCTGAGGAAGATCTGGTTATGTATTTTGATTTGAGACTGTCAAATTAATGGAAGTCAGCTTCTCTTTCTTTTTATTTTGATTATTAGCTGTTTAAAACACTCAGAATTGGAGGATCCAGTCGAGTAGGGATGATTTTAAGGATGTAAATTTATTTTCAAATGTAGAAACCTTGGCGAATCTTACTAATCCTTCATATGCTAACTATAAAATGTTGGCGATATTTTTGTAAAAATATTCAAATTTCTAAGGATTTTATATAGTTTGTATAAAATTTTGGCTATTTTAAACGTAAAATAACTTTATCCTATAGAATTTAGGCGAATCATTTTTAGAATAACGAATCTTTTTTTTGGGAAAAGCATGGAAAATTAGCCTATGAGCGAAATTTAACCCCTAAAATCATCCATGCAGTCGAGGGTTGCATATTGTAGGATGACGTATGGTTGGTCACTGCAATATCTGCACTAGTCTTAAGCAAACTCCCACATTGTCTTTTTCACCTTGTACTGAATGATTCAGAATTGGAGGATCCAGTCGGATGGTTGTGGCTACATAGTATGATAGGTTTGGTCAGTGTGCAGTTATCACTGTGTCATTTAGGCACATTTCAGTGTCTCGTTTTTCTTTCCCTAGTTGCTGGAAGGCCTGATGCCCAGAGAAGTCTCCTCCATTTTCTCCCTAGTCTTCCCTCTAATCTCACTTTAACTCAAATTCCTGACTGAATTTAGTTCTAGCCCTCACTTCCCTGTGCATTTCTGGCCTAGTTTTCTGAGTTAAATGATTCTATCATGAGTTTACTCCCATCTGATCACCCCTTTAAACAAATTCATGACAATAAATTGATGGGCGTCGGGCTTTGCTCCTGCTGCAATCCAGGAGTGACTTTCGTCGCCAACACTTCCTAAGGGGGGAAGATTGATCTAGATGGATGTCGGTGGCCTCCCACCTATTCCAACTAGTTCATTTTGGAAGTTTTCTAGTTTGGCTATTTTTTTCCTAGTTTTTGGGTCCCTAACTTGCAGGGCTGTTTTGAAGCCCTAAACAAGGTTTTTAGGGCTCGCCACAGCTGAAAATGACCTTTGATAGATTGTAGCAAAATGTGTATTCCTCGTATAGACCTTTCCGATGGACTACCATGCACCTAAAATGGAGATCGTATGAAAAAGTTACGACCCTGGGAAGTTGATGTCCTAACTTACCCAAACGGGGCCCACATGAATTTTGGTGCTTCACCTCCTAGGGTTAGGTTTTTGGATGTCTAGGGTTTTTGAAATTCCTGTTTATTGTAAAAATGCCTTCGGATCCTCATTGTAATCATCTTCTTGTGAATGAGTGCAACCATCACATCTCTTCTCAGAGATAAGCCGCCACCATTCCAGCAAGCTTGTTTTCCGCTACATTTTAGAGTTTCATCTTATTTCCGTATTGAATAGAAAACCAATTTTACTCTATCTTTGTTATTCTGTGTTAAACATATTTTAATGATCTGTATTCATTTCATTCTGCTCATAAAATCCGAATCAATGTTCCACTTCTTGGAAGTAGTTGCTTACTCATGACACTCGTTTCCTCTCTTATATCATAGCATTTATGTTGCTATGAAAAAACAAAACAGACAAGCGGGAAAATAATATTATCTCTTATCGCCAATGGTCATGTCTCCTTTGAACAAAGAATAAACTCTTGATTCCATTTCATCCAAGGTTTGGGTTTAGCATGGCCTTAGGAATATGAACTTGTTACTTAGAGTCTACTCCTCTAGCTGGTTATTATTCCAGTCACTACGAAGAGGTTGTTGATGCCTCTTGTGTCACAAAATCTTGTCAATGATTAGTGTTAAGTCTATGTTTCCTGAGTTATCCATCTATCTCATGATCTTTTTCAAAGGAAGTATAATCTTGTGTCGACAATTCCTCAGAACTCTTGACTTTGCATGTCCAACTTTGACTTTGCACCCTGGGCCTACTTTTATCATTGGTAGGTGACCTTGAACCCAATAGACGACATCTCCTCATTGGTTGTTGACAAGGAGGTTTCCATTTTTTTTGGATAACAAGAAATATATTCACACATTAGGATTCATGCGGTTTCTTGGATTCCATTAGACCCCATTGGTGGTTTCCTCTCCTTCGTCGACAATTTTCATTATTCGTTTCTAATAAGAGGGTCTCTTTCATGTACTACTTGCATATGGTGCATGTGATAGATGCACATGGTCGTTGGTTCCTGAACATATTATTCATCCAAGCTCTTCCAAATCATCAATATATTTCTTTGTACCTCACGTTGGATGATGAAAGAGGACTTAATGCTCTCCTTTCAGTGGGTCTCCTTCCATTGAATTCGACATATCTATTCTGGAATAAAGATCTACAGTTATATGAGTAGCTAGAGGCTTGCAATGATCGGTGGTAGGTTCTCCCACCATCGTCAGTTCGGAATACATCAATGTCTCATGATCGATGGATTCTTAAAGTTTTCATCCTTAACACCCTTATTCACACTTGTTGAATGTACTCGGTGCCTCAACACCTACTTTCATTATCGATGGGTTGTCTCACATTTTTTAACGGTATACATCAATGACCGATAATCAAATTAAGTCTCATTGTGTTCGAATTCAACTCCTTTATTCACATAATGTGGACTTGCACCTTTGACAGATAGTGTAGAAGACCTCCAGTTTACAGTAGAAGCATCCCATTTATATTGTTTTCTTCCATCATCCCAGTACCTATATGACTTCAATGATCATGGATGATCATATTGTACTCCACTGTATATAGATATCTTCAGTTTATTTTGAGATCGGACTCCATTGTGTCTTGCTCATGACTATGACATCCCATGGAATATGTCCACTTTTCATTGCCTATTCATGGCCTTGGAAAACTATTTGATATATATCCACAGGGATTTGTAGTGTAATCAAGTTTGGAATCCATGCATATAGAGTCAATATGAATTGTAATATTCTCATGAGTAATTAGTTTTTCCAGCTAGGTCCTCATTACTCTAGTTATGGGAATTATAATGTATTTAGGCTATTGTGGATACTCCTCTAACCTCACATACTAGGGGGCATCTATTATATCATTTTTTCCACACTCCATTCATCTTACGTTGATGACCTTCCATTTCCCTCTACAAACTCAAGTTCCTCTTTTTATTCATTCCAAAGCTAAAAATTCAAAGTCTTGTACATATAAGTGGATCACAGTTAGATAACTTGCGTATACACAGGTTTCTCCATTACGGCCCACGTACATCGGGTTTTGTGCTAAAAAATTAAAAAATATGTTGGGTTTCCATGCCATGTCACGAGATCCATGATTCTTGACCTTCTACATACTAGAAACGCTCTGAATCGACCCTTCAACTCCATTTGAAGGATATAATTGAGCCATGTACAAGACTTGAACATATATTCATCATTGAGAGAAAAGACACTCTAGAGAAATTTCACCTCATATTGAGTCTACATCCCTTTATCCTTGAAATTCTGAACTTCTTGTGTTCAAACCCCAATCTCTTCCTATCTTAAGATGGAGAAATTCAATGACTCCTACTTCTTGTGAGCTTGACTTTGTGGAGGATTGAAGTGGTGAAGGCCCAACTGGAGGGACTTAGTTTCTCAGTTCCGATATGTGCTATTACAAAAGTTTGTCACTTATGTACTTCTATTGATTACATTAATAGAAATACCCTTTCCTCGTCCAATTATATGTCGCAAAAATTTTATTTACCTTCCATGGGCGTATTTGTTATGCATGTTAATGGATTATGCTAATTTATATGCTAACATTATATATAATTTCCACATGCTTGTGTACCTTGTTTGTGCAGGACAAGTTGTAGGTATAAAGATTTTGGTCATGAGCTCAATCATGGTCTTCTTTGGACGTCTAGACATGGTAGGCTTCTATCCTTCTCTTGTTATCATTTTCATTTATCTAGCATACTTGATATTTTCATTTCTGTGTGCATGCTTGTTGGTTATTTGTTGTGCATGGCATAGTGTTTATTTCTTTTATGCTATAGTATGGATATTGATTAATTCATATGGGTCTTTCATGCTTAATTTCAAATTAATTATTATGAGAATTTGAAATCAATTTTGAAGTGAGTTTTTTAGGTAGAGTGGCCAGCCTGTGGGTGGTTGGGTATGTTACACATAGGTAAAATGCTTGGTGCACAAGGATATGTTGGAATGCATATGGAAAAGATTGAGCATGTGTATACCATGCATATAGGCTTATTATAGTTTGTTGTTTGATTTAAAATATGGTGATGTCATGGATAATATGGTTAATGATGATCTGAGTATAGAAGCATAAGTAAAATGCTAATGATATTGATTACATATTACCCTATGAGAATAAAGTAGAAGGGTTAATGAATTGTTGATTCTGAATGGAGTAAAGGAAGTGTTGGGGCATTTCTAGATGACCAATGGGTTAAACTAACATCCAGAGGTGGATGGTAGCCATAAGAATATGTCTTGGTGTGCTTAATTTGTAGTGAGAGGGAATCTGGAAAAATGATTCCCTTGATAAAAAGGTTTGTTGACCAAGAATGGTCTGAGGCAAGTTGTCATGTTCCCTGGGGCATTGTTGAAATTGCCCAAATTGTATTTCTGGGTTGTTGTATACTTCTATAGAAGTTTAAGCAAGAGTGTTATCTTGTTGGTTGTTTTCATATGAAAATGGAAGCATAGTTATGAATATGTCTACGAGTCTTTCCATGTGAATATCATGTGAATGACTGTAAACTCTCAACAAAGAGGGAAACATGATGTAGAGTATTCCTATGAGACTTATCATAAGAATGGATGCATGATCTTTGGGAGGAAGGATATGGAAGTTTTAAATTCCCATGTGTAATAATGACATGGAAAAAGGTGCAATAGCGAGCTTGCATGTTGAACATCCATATATGTAAATGGATGTTTGAGTGCATGAATGTAATGCATTATAAGGTTGCCTAGTATGAAGGAAGATATGAATAGGTTTTTAAGACTAGCCAAGAGGATGGTTGTAAATTCTATTTAAATAAGAATGATAATAAGACCCAATAAATAGGAATGAATGAGGTAAAAAGGTGCAAGTGATGCACCTACATATGTGTAAATGTACTTATACATGCTTAAAGGTGTCATATAAATTTCAGAATAAGTGAAATGTGAGGCAAGAATTGTACTTTCCAAATCTAAATAATGCCATGGATGCATGGATGACCCTATGATGGAAGGGTCTAATTTGTCTTGACGAAATAATAGCTTGAGGGGGATGTGTTCCCTTTTTCCCCAAGAAAATCTAGTATACATTGATGAAAAGGTAAATGAGCAGGGATGCTTTGTTTCCATTATAAAATGAAACATAATTATGCTTTTAAAGACTGCATATGAATGGTCATGAACAATCATGAACCAATCAATTTCCAATAGATAAGGAAATGAAACAATAAAGTGTTCCTATGGTGGACACCCACATTGCATGTTGAGGCATGTGATTAAAGTACAATGAATACAAATTGATGTAATAACGTGCATGTGTGAGTGAAAAATCTAAATCCATAATAAATATGCATGTTGATAATTCCTCATGGGATATTAGGTAAGAATCTGAGATGATAAAGCTAAGTCTAACTAAAAAATGGAGGTCATGTCATATCATTTGGATATGCAACAAGAGAGTTGCATGTTGAAGAGGTTTCTGTGGAGCAACTATGTAAATAACTTTGATAGGAGAAGCATAGCTATAACCTTAGTGATTGCTGAGAATTGAACAATGGGATAAAAAACCTATTTATATAAGAATTCTGGATTACATTTTAAAATATCATGCATGAGTACCAATACATGCATACAAATGAGGACCGATCTGATCTATGGGTGGGAAATGTGTAGAATGCACAAATTCAGGATTCATTATGAACAAGAAACTTGTTGATGTAGCATGCTGAATTATCCAAGAAGGTCAAGGTTAACATGACTAAGACCGCTCAAGAGATAGAACAAGCATATCCCAAGAGGGATAAATTGTAAAAGAAAAGAAGGAGAAAGGGATTAATACTTCTATTACTATTAAACTCTGAATAATAAGACATATTTGTATGCTTAAAAAGGACATCCGTGAAAATAAGTACATCTAGTAACTCAAAGATACAATACCGAATATGTTTAAATGAATCAGCTTGGTTAAGCTATAGTGTGTGAAGGAAATGAGGCCTTGAAATTAATTCAATTAGGTTGAACATTCCCTGATGGGAGAATCCCTTAACTCCTTTCTTGTTGTCTATTATGTTTCTCTGGGATGAGAAACTGATATGTTGATTAATGTAGATATTTTGGCATGAGAATGATGAGAGATGCAACTTAAAATTGTTTGAGTTGCACTCATGGAAACATTGGGGACAATGTGATGGAGTGCATATAGATATGTTAATACATATATAAACATGTTTTGCTGAAATAAATGCTATGGAACATGCATTTGATTTTACATGATAGCTAATGTAAAATGTGAATATGGAGATCTATGCCATGAGTAGAAAAGATTGGAATTGTTAGGGAAGGACAACTGCCAATAGTAAACAACATTATACAGAGGTGAATGCAAGAAGTTTGTTGATAAAAGAAAATTGTGAAAGGAAATTTAGAAGTCCCCGAGAAGCACCACTAAAGAGGTAATATTAGAGAAGGTGATGGCAGCCAGAACATGTATGATATATCTCATGCTCATGTGACATGGGAATTGAAAGGAATTTGGTAATATTTCCTTGTGAATTGTTTTCATTCTTTTATTATATGCATGTAATTTTAAGTGGATGTTCTATGTCATTGATACCCGAGAAGGGTATGATTCAGGAAAGAAACTTGAAGGATAGAGAAAGGAAACGTTGGCAGTCAAGGATGATTAAAATCCTTGCAAGAAAATTCATGAACAAAGTGTTATGAATACTTTGACTAATTGGGAATGACTAGGAACAAGGGTTCTCATAAACATCACATTGATTAATGCATTAATGAAATGCATGTTTGGATGAGAGGGAGGGTAATGAACTAACCATTATGGAAGGAGGACCTTCCAATACTCTATCGGAGTTATAGCATGGTAAATACAGAAATTGGGTGGCCATGGATTCTGGAACCCCGATTACCAATGAAGAAATAATGCTTGAATGCATTCATGTGAAACTTTTATATTCATGTATGTTGATTTGAGGTCATGATCAGTTGAAGTAGGAAAACACAGTCCTGTTGTAAAAATAATTGTGTATAAGGAACCAAGTGGTAAAGGGGTGGCTAAGTTCCAACCCACCAAGGCAAAGTGCCTAATATGAAGAGTAATAATATGGAAATCAATGCAAGGGTGCATTAAGTGTGAATATGGCCATGGATATTGGCACATTGATTAGATTCATTTTAATGTTTTCTTACATTTTGAAAGGCTTGGTATGCTAAAGTATTACATGTGTAAGAAATAGTATTTCCTTTTTGAGTAAATGAACTTGATTGTTAGTATGCACAACTCTGAAATTGTTTGTGAACCACTAGAAGTGTGCAATGAAAATATAATGTGTGTGAGAATTAACAATTTGTTGGTTGATTGAAGAGGAAGTTTTAGGAAGAAAGGTCTTGGATGTGGCAGTGTTGTAATTCCACGAGGAATACCAATGCTTGTTGATTATAAAAGAGCCAAAATTCCATGAGAAAGAGATCTCATACTTGTGAATCTAGTTTTGCGTGGAACGGATCTGAGAATGAAAATGTGGAATTAGAAATTTGTGGATAAAAGATTTGAAATTTTTGATAAATTGATGATAGTATATCATGGTTATTGTATACATGTGATACATGTGAGATAAATATCTCTCCTAAAGGGACAGAGGGAAACTGTCAAGATAGAAAGCATGGAAACAGGATACCATCGTGACATGAGAACCTTGTGATAAGACATGATCCCCATAGTCAATGGTGTGTTGTGATGACATGGGCCGAAGGGATGCTTTCGACAAGAAAAATTCAAAGGGACGCCTCGACTGTAAGACTCAAGGGAGTTCTCATAAATTATTCTTGTGCAAGAAATCCATGGCAAGGAAAGGTAGATCACACGAAGGACTATATAGCAGAGAAGGGGATGCATGAGCCTAGGCCTGGAGGGTGAGTGACCACAAGGAAGAGGAGACTCCAATAGCTTTTGTAATATGTTTATTTTGATCACTCACACAATGGGTATGTCAAGGAAAGTAGTGAGCCAAGTTAATGAGACAGTTATATGGATAAAGATCCATGAACTGCATAGATAAGTATTGTGCTAACTTGTGAATATTTCCACTTGAATTTAAACAACAATAAAATGTTTTGCATGAAATGATAATTAATGTGCTTGTTGTTGAAAATTATGGTAGGAATATTCTAAAATTTCAAAGTACGAGTAAGGACCATATCAAGAAGAGGAATAACATTGTCGATATAGCTGAAAGAAGAAGGCATGGAAAGTGTTGTTGAAAAATAAAGAACATCGAGGACGATGTTCCTTTGAAGGGGGATGGGATTGTAACACCCCCTTTCTAAACCCTGAATACATGTAATCAATCACGATTAGTGATTTCCATGCAACGCTATGTGAATATTGTAAATGTATTATTTTTTAATTGTAAATTAAAAAACTGACTATTGGGTGAAGCCTTACAGTACAAGCCATGATACCACTAGAGGAACGAGAGGAGGCCCTAATAAAATAAAGGACATCAAGACTTATTCATATGATTTCCCTTAGCCTTGATTTCAAGACAAATTAATTAATGAGGGAGGTTGGTAGTTGAAAAACAAACCACCCCAATGAATGGAAGTATGGGGACAAGAAGTTTTCAGCTAGAACGTAATAGGAAAGATCACCACGGGTCACATGATTGATCCAAGAGTTTCCTTCTAACATAATAAACAGAAGTAAAGGTTGAGAACCTGGATAATTCATGCGTGAAAGAAAAGAACATGGAGAGGAGAGTTTGGGGTCTATGAAGAAGAGAGTTGTTGAAACATAATGTAGGAGGGTGTGCAATAAAAATACTAGAGAACTCGAGGAAGAATCCTTTGTTGGAGTATAGAAAACCCAGAAAATATGACCTGAATGAAGAGGACCATCAGCTTGATGCTGGGAAGGCATCCGATGAACCTCGAAGAGGCCTGGGCTAGGTGGGTGTAAAGGAAAATCTCTACCAAGAGTAGAGTGAAGGAGAGTGACCTTGAAATCTTACTCAGAACCTGAGAGAGATTCTTTAGTGGTATCATAGCTTGGCATGGGGGGTGGCTAGAATGATAAAAGTGAATGCATATGAGCCTATAGTTGGTTCGAAAGGAAAACACCCATAGTCAGTTGGTCATTTATCAACTGTAATAGATAAGTATTTTTGTACATGTATAATTAAACTATAACTTAAGGCCGAATTTTCCTATGAATTATTCAGGGAAGTGCATTTCCATTTGATGATTAGACGGTTTATTTTATAATATGGGTATTTACTATTTGATGTGTTAATTACCAGTCAGAATACCTACTATTAAACTTGTACATAAGTCATGGTAATGACTATTGGAATTATACTTGTACATATTTCTCTACTAGAATTATCTAGAGTCACACAATTATGTGCATGCACAGAGTTTGTGTAAGCAATGTGTCTAAGTGACCATTGGTTATATATATATATATATATATATCCCTGCACGTATATCCCTGCACATATGTGAGGCTTTGTCCATATAATTCACTGATATCAGGACTGAAATTATGGCCTGATGTGGTTCAGCTCGAGCTAGAAATATCCTGTAGAGGTATGGACTATTCATAGTCCTATATTCTGCATTAAAATGGATAAGGGATAAAACCTTAGCCTTCTTGAATAGGAGGGGCTATTTCCTTGAAGGCCTAGTAAGCCCTATACCTCCCCTGGAAGAAGTTTAGATCCACTAATATGGAATTGTATTAATGAATTTAAGATATCCTATGCTTTTCCTTGGATGAATCGTAGTCACCAATTTGGCATACAGTTTTGGTCCTATTCATCGATTGAGGTCCCTCTCGTATGAGAAATTATGAAGGATATATAACTTTTAACAGTTGTGGGATCCATCGGAGAAACTCTCAGAGGAATCATGATCGTTGATCGTAGTAGGGGTGTCAGAGTAACAGAGGAATATGACACTCCGATGAAAGAAACTCCAAGAATCCTTCTCCATCGTTATATCTGTCGGGATGGCGTCATGTAACCTCAGCCGTAGATCAATTGGGTTAAGTATTTAAGTTTGGTCGAGGGAAAAGGGTGACGTCACGATTGATGTCTCACTGGCAGAGAAAGATTGTGTGTACAATGGGAACACGTGTCAGCCTGTAATTGGTTGAGACAATAGTGGGTATGTGCCCTCATGGAGTCCAAACCTAGTTAAGTGATTTAATAAGGGGAGTAAGTTAGTATGCCTCAAAAAATGAATGGCGGGTGTAAAGTGTAGGCAGCATGCTTAGAATCATGATGGGTTGATAGAGATTGGAAAGGTGAGATGAATGGGTCCACGAGTCTTCCACTCTGCGAACCCGAAAAACTTACAAAATAGTCTAAGTGTTGAGTGTTAGAAGAGGAAGGGACTCATATGAGTCTGTGAACCCGTGAACATGAAAAAATCACTAAATAATCTAAGTATTGAGACTTCTCAGACATAATTATGAAGGGGTGGTACAGAATTGTACGTTCGCGAGTCCTCTAGTCCACATAGATGGAAAAATGGTTAAGTGTTGATACTTTTCGAATGGAATTATGAAGGGGAGGTACATAATTGTAAATCCACGAGTCCATGAGTCTATGTAGGTGGAAAAATGGTTAAGTGATGATACTTATCGGATGGGCTTATGAAGGGAAGGCACAAAATTATGCGTTCGTGAGTTCATGAGTCCACGAATGAAAAAGAAGCTAAGTTTTTATGGCGGGTTAAGGAAAAGTATGAATATAGACCATGAGTCTGCAATAATCCCACCCACAAGTCTGTGAATACAATATGGTGACTGAGTATGGTAGAATACGAGGGCCACAGAATGGAAAAGTGTATGCTGGATGACACAGCTTTCCATCAAGGCTACTAGGATGTCATTAGGACGGTAGATGGCCATTACTAACATGATGATGATCTGAATGGGTTCCACCATGGCAGGTTAGTCCAGTGCCATGTCAGGACCCAGGTTTTGCCATGTTAGTTGGCACGAATAAGAAAACATCATGGGGATGTTATGTGATAGTAAGAGAGATGTTGTCTATGTAAACCCAATAACTTCAGAAGGTCATAAATTTTGTTCTAGATCATGTTCTGAGTGAAATTACTGACCTTGGAAAGATCTTGACAAGCAAAAGAGGATGGAGCTATGATAGAGAATATTTAAGGTTGTTAAGAGAAGTGGAAATTTAATACCCCATCCCTTAAAAAGGTACTTAGGGGGTCGAGTCTGTTACAAAGGAAGTTTTCATTGGATTGAAGGGAACTTAAAGATGAAACAAAAGTATGTAATTTGAGTTTTTTTTATTTTATGTTGTGTCATCTCACTATCATTATGCATGCTAATCTTCAATTTATGAGTTTTTGGGTAAAAAGCACATTATTAGAATTCTGCAAACCACCCCAATACAATCAGTAAATTATTTTGGATCAAGTTAGATAATGGATGTATACATGTAAAGCAATAAGTGGTGTCTAAGGATTTTTATATCATGACGTGAACATCCTACCAAAAAAGTCATGGGAATTGATGGGTAAACCAAGTTTGGTTTGGTCGCCCACCCATTCAACTTTGGTTTCCAAATCAATATAGAATCTACCCTATAGGTCGATCGAATCAAGTCAAAGTGAACATAGAGGGGGTGAAGACAAAAGTTGATTTTGAAGTAATAGAGATCAGGGATGATTCTAATCCATACCCTACCCTACTTGGCCTTGATTGGGCCTTTGACAACAATGTAGTGTTGAATCTGAAAAAGTGACAAATGTCATTTGAGACAGACTCCTTGGGAATTATCATGCCATTATATCCCAATGAAGGGGATAGATACAACAAGTTGGTAGATGAGGATGCACAAAGCTCTATTATTGAAAATATATACAAGATCACATGGTGTAGGGAAGATTACATCAATCCCATAGTCTATGGGAAACTAAGTTGAAGGAGAGTGAAGTCATATGATATTGATTTAGAGGATGTTATGGAGAGGTGGAAGGACATGCTCTATGAAATCTATACAAGGAGATGTGCTAAAGCCCAATACAATCAGTAAATTATTCTGAATCAAGTTAGATAGTGGATGTATATAGATAAAGAAATAAGTGATGTCTAAGGATTTTCAGATCACGATGTGAACTTCCTGCCAAAAAAGTCATGGGAATTGATGGGTAAACCAAGTATGGTTTGGTCACCCATTCAAATTTGGTTTCCAAATCAATATAAAAGCAATGTGCTCTTGCAAGAGGCATTGGGTAGCCAAGCAGTAGTGGGATGCGTGAAGTAGTTATCTGAAGGCCTAATGCACTCTACTGAGAAAGAACTCTATCCCTTTGGTTCCTCTGTTCCCTAGAAGACGAGTGGGAGATCCACGTACATGGAGGATGGAGATAACCACTCGACATGAAATAATAGAAAGAACATATTCCCATTTGATCCCCCTCAACCCCATTAAGAAAATAGATGAGTTGTGCATGAGTAAGGAAGTAGTGGTTAGTTAGAGGAGGTCACCATATCCATTTGAGTCGAGTACAGTTCCTCCATGGCAGAAACTGCAAGGTTGGGATCGTGTGAAACAATGTTTCTACCTGCCAAGGGTTGCCTCAAAAAATTAACACTTGTTGGACCAATGTAGGGGTGTCCAGGTGATCCAGATCTCGGAGGCTGAGATCTGGATGGATTGAATGCCAAGAGAGGAGGATATTAGACATGCCAATATTGCATGAAAAGAAGCATGAAAAAAAAAACATGTAAATGAAGTACTTGGGAGGTGAGGCTCAAATAGGAGCCTCACCTCTAAAACAAATTACTAGTAAATCACTTAGAGCTAATTAATCTCACAATGAACAATGGAAAATTTGAGAGAATCCAAAATGAGTAACTTGATATTATGAGAAGGCTTGCTAGGCCTTTATATAGCATTACAAAATGGTCCATTGGACAAAGTAAAAAATATCTCATTAAATGAGTCTCTATTATTAGTATAATACATCTAACTACCCACCTAACTAATTAGTGGAAAATAAAACCCGATACAATAATGGAAAGATCTCATTAAATGAGTCTCTATTATTATAATAGTATTCTAACTACCTAGCTAACTAAGTAGTGGAAAATAAAACCCAATACAATAATGGAGAGGTGGGAATCTCTTTGACCCATATGGGCAACCTGTTAGCCCAATTAATTAATGAGGAGGTGTGCATCTCCTTGATCTACATGGAAAATCTATTAGATTTATAGTTTTATGACTTTTGCATCCAAATTTAGACCATATACCCCCTAAAATTCGGATCACCAGGAGACATGCATGCCTCCCCTGAAGAATAATACTCATGCATGTATGAATATTTCTACATCATATTGAATGATTCAATGACGGAAAATATGTGTGGTAATAATGGTCGAACTAACAGGTAGTTACACCGCGTTGATTTCCTCCAATTTCAAAAAGATGGAGTCATTAATGCAACTGATAGGAGGACAATTTGTACGGTTTAGAATAAAGGAGGAATTAATTATGGTGGATGGTGAAAATAATTCCATTACAACTACAATGATTGATTTGCGTCTAGCGAGGGGACTTCGACGGGAGGATGAAAGGTGGTATCGGGCGGCTCACATAAGGGACTGGACAATAACTCCACACCAGATGAATTGTATGCACCATTATTATTCCATTATCTTTTGGATGAGTGGAGTGTTCTAGTTCATTGATTCTCCCTTTTTCTTTAAAGTGTTCTTCCATTTATATCTTATCAATCATTAGAGAACATAAGTGCATAATCTCATTTGTTGTCCAACAACCAAATTGACTTCTACATTCATATTCTACATTGGTTCTATGCTTTCCCAATTTTAGACACTACAGTCACCATATTCGACATGGTATCCTCAAGAAAACCCCAAGCTCGAACGAAGTCGAAGTCAATGGAATAGTCGGTTCCAAATCCGATGCTACCATATGGTGTATAGTTTCAAGGGCCGACATTGGGGAAATTCCCACTGCTCAAGTGTTTTGATTCTAATGTGTGGGACCCCAATCAGTTCCCTTAACTACATTTCGATAAGTATGAATCTATTTTCTAAAAGGAATATGGTACCAAAAATGTGGTTACTCAAAAATGGGTTAATCCCCTACGAAAATCATGAATCCTCACATCACTCAATTACCTAGCAATTTTGGCATGTTCTTGCTTCCTCCTCACTAGATTTCATGGCGGTTACATAGGGTTGGAAAAAAATTACCTCATCCATCAAAATATGATGCACATGGTGTTGGGTCTTCCCACTTCTGGAAAATATCTAACGGATACCCTCAAGGAAAAATATGTAGCCCAGGAGGAAGAAGACTCTTAATTTGGAACATGCAGGGGGAAGTGCAAGGTTATAATCCCCAAAATTAATAGCCTAGCAATTTTGTTTACAACACATTTACTAGCCTACAAGATCATACAAAAATTCCAAAAGGTTGAATGCACCCTCGGGGTGGTTGTCATCATGGAGCGGTGTGTTGAGTGAATTCAGATGGCATGGGCTCAATACTTATTAGATGAATTTATTGACGATTGATTAGATGCTCAGTATTGAGGCAAAGAGTTTCATTACATCTGGGTCATCCTTTTACTGGGTATGGTGTTGTGGAAACCCCCACTAGGACATGAACAAGATGTAATGGGAGCCCCCCTATTCACTACCCCCCAGTTCCTAACTCTCCAACATTCCAAAGACCTAGAAGTCTGATCAGACATCACGAAATCCTTTTGAAATTGGTTCATAGAGTTGATCAATGCCTCTTTGAGAGGGTCTGCATCCTGGAGTGACTTCTGACAAGGTATGCAAACTATCTTGATTTTAAATAATGTTTTCATTTATCATTGTGCAACAAATGACTAAAATGAGGCCAAGATCCCCTTCTACATTATGGAAATCAACATCCTAGATGGTGTCACAATGTGGTCGACTGACTATCAGCCTCAATTTTCTAATGTCCAAACCTAGTTCAAGATGAGAACCAAGGAGTCACAAGAAAACAAAGATGAGCCACAATTGTTGCTCAGTGTCAAGACAAAGTTGTTGGATACAAGGCACAAAAATTTGTCTCCAAGGACTAGGAGTAACCCAATTCATAGGAGCACATGAAAATCGAGGGTGAGTCTGAAGTAGAGGATGAGGGAGTCAGGAAATATAAATTATATTCAAAAGGTTAGAGCCCGCCCCTATTGACCTAGACCCCAGCACAGAGGAGGACTGTCCATCCTCACCACTTACCACTCTGATAGAAGAGGAAGTCACAGTGCCTTCTTCCCAAATGAAGGTCCATCCTAGTTAGGGTTTAGGAAAGTGTCGATGAAAAAATCCCATGAAGCCGTCAGAGGATGGTACTATAGCACCATAGGTTGACCGACATGTAGCAAAGTTAATGAAGGAACTTGGCACCCAATTGTCTAAACATAAAGTGTTCCAAAACGATATGGTGGGAAATTTTGAATCCTTGTGTCAACAATTGGATTTTCCCTCACCACCAGAGTCTCCCACATAGTACCCAAAATTTATCGAGGCTTTTGGAACGAGCCAAAGAAGGGTTATGAGTGTTAACTCATTGGTCATGATCCCAACTGACTTGGAAAACACAGAGCTTGACCTTACAAAAGTCCATATTGTCGAACTACAAGGTTTTTTGACTACCATACTCTATGAGATCATGGATAGAAACCAGACTCTCACCTGGGAGCATTCCCAACTACACATTCAACTTGACTAGTAAATCTCAATTCATACGAACACAAGTCCCAGTTGTAGAAAGAATCATGCACATGGAAAGAGATTGAAGTTTCCTGGAAATATCTCTAGATATTGCATCTTTCTGAATTCACTATGCACAAGGATACCAAGGCCCAATATGAAGTTACTCTAGCCGGAAATTATGGCCTATACATTTCAGTGGATGAGGCATACTCATGGATTTGTTCTCCCAAACAGGAACAACCAGAGATCCTAGCACCACAAAAACTCAAAGAGGTCGTCAAGCGCATTCAAACTTTGTAATCCATAATACATAATTTTGCACACGACTTCAACAGATAATTCTAGAGGATATGAAGCTATAGAAGAAGATTACAATGGTTGAGGTAGTTTTCTGAGAAGTCCATAACCACTTGAAGTATTTCTTGGGGGTGGTCGAGTATAGTTTTGCCTTGTGAAACCATTTGTAGAATCCTCCTGAGTTGAGTTCTATTAATGACAGAGTTCAAGCAACATAGGTGGAGGTCGCCAAAAAAAAGAGTAGTCTGAATTCTCTACCCTTAGGAAAGTGTTAATTTGTAATGAAATCTATCACGTCCAAAACTAAAGAGGTTGATGCCCCCCAAGATGAGAAACAAACCATTTCAAAGTTAGCCACTAATGTGGTTGATAAGGCCTTAATAATTTATACTAAGTTAATAGACATGCATGTCATTATCTCCCCTATGATCAAGAATATGGAGACACTGGACCTGACATATCCTTAGGTCACTACAGATGATGCAGATGAAATCATCCATCTCACCCAGGAACTTCATGACACCCTTAATGAGTCTGATAACCATTTCAAGGAGTTCCTTTAAGAGATCATGAAGACACTTTTGGTTGTCGCATCCATCACTCCATAAGGTAATATGCTCGAGGACAAGCCAAATAATAGTGGTGGGGGCCTGTTGGCACCCAAAGTTTTGGGTAAATATCATGTGTGCACACAAACAAAGTTGTGTGCACATTTCATTTTTTGCACGCACTCAAGCAGTTGTGTAGTAGATGATATGAGTCATGTGTGCTAGTCCAAGTGTTGCTAATGCATGCCAATTCAATTTGTACCAATGCATTCCAGTTTGAGTTTTTTTTATGCACGTAAAAAATTAATAAGACACTGCATGCATGCCAAAATCAAGAAAATAATCTTTAGGAAATATTCCTGAATGATTACTTCATGTAGAACGAGAGACTGTGGAGCAGTAAGGAGATGCGTTGGCAAGGTAGTTAAGACTACCATAACTCCAAAGAGGCTACATGGACTGCATGAGGGTCATATAAGTGTGCAAGACTAGTAGTCATAGGAGCGAGTGGGAAAAAATTGAAAGCGACAGAGCACTAGAACAGAGAAGAAGATAAAAAGGAGTAATGATAACTAAAAGATAGATACTTGGTTGGTTGTAATTTTCAATGTCTTTGAAGCTTGCTTTGAGCCCATGTTTTGTAATGTATCCAGTGGTGAGTCTAGTTCTGTAACATTTGTAGAGTCTGAAAGGATGTGCACATCGTTATGTAATGTAATGTTGGGAGAATGTATAAGAGAATAGGGTGTTGTTGTTTTCAATTGATGAGTTTCTTAATGTGTGTCTGTAAATGGTTGAATGATATAGTAAAATTTTCAATTATTCATGTTTCACGATGTGTTTTTCATGTGTTAAATGAATGTATGTGTTGATGTTACATGTTGTTAGTTGTTAGACATAATGCAATGGAATGTAGGAATGCCAACCTGAAAGGATTCCTGAGTCCTTAATCCGTCATCATCGACATAATACCATACTGTCTCTGTGATTCTCATGGTGTCTCAAGTGATACCTTCTCCAATCTTTGGCTGAGGATTGATATGCCAAGGCCTTGGGGGTTTTGTTGGTAAAATTTGGACAAACCCTGGGTCTTCAACCCCCCAGCATTAAGAAGGACATGCATGAGAATGGGAAAAAATACAACACAATAAATTAATCCCTTTGGTAAATATGATTTTTGATATTCATTCCATCATCTATGACCCACCTTAGAAGTTTATAAATTTCTTTAAATAAATGATTTTCCAAAACAACTTATTTCCAAGCCCAAAAATAGTCATGAATGCAATTTAATTAAAATGGATTGATAACTGGTGTTTCAACCATTTAAATCACTTCCAATGTATTCTTCATCTCTTTTCCTTTCTATCAAGCTCTCGTTTTCTCAAATCAGACATCAGGATCAAAAGTTATGAGCTCAGAAAGATGGAGACTCAACCACCGTTGATATGTCCTCGTGAAATCTTGGCCTTTGATTTGAAAATTTGACATTCTTTATCCCACATGCATTGTGGGAGGGTTCTCATGACATATTTATAAATAAATTTCCTCTCCATGTTATTTGTGAATGAAGCAGAGGGAGCCATAAAATTATGTGTATCTTGTGCACAAAGTATCTTTTGACCACCACATCATCATCCAGTCATCATGCCAAGTCACTTTCCATTCAAAGAAAGGTTGGTGGAGTTACGTGAATTTGAAAGTAGTGGAGGTAGGTGAGGAGATAAAAATTAGTAAAAATGACTAAGTATGATGTAGGGATGCAGGATGTGGGGGTAGGGAGATATGAGAAAAGATAAGTCATGCGAGTGATAAGTCATGATGTGGGTGATAAGTCATGTGGGTTGCAGTACTAGGAGTGGAAGGTGGAAATGAGGGTATGGTCTCCCGCATTCGCATTCAAAAGTAAAAAATAAACTAAGTATAGGAATTAGTAAAAATCAAGAGTAAAACTTAGTAAAATGACTAAGTCATGAAGGGTGCAATTTGGGTAAGTGGGAAGTGCAAATTGAGTATTGTGGGTTATGGAGATGAAATATAAATATGGAAAAAAGGAAAATGGAAAAAGGAAAATATGAAATATGGAAAAGTAAAATGGAAAAAAGAAATTGAAAATGAAAAAGGATATTGGAAAATGGAAAATAAAAGTTGAAATATGAATATGAATATGAAAATGGAAATGGTTAAGTATGGAAATGGTTAAACATGGAAATTGTTAAATATGGAAAGTGAGGAAAATGGAAAATGACTAAGTAAAATAGCATGGAGGGTGAGGTATGTAATGTGAGGGTAGGGTAATAATACTTAGTCAAAATTCCAAAAATGGAAGGGAAAATTTGGTGAATAGAGGAGGAAAAATTGGTGATATCTTGGGCATGTGACCTTTGTTTTCAATTATATAAAGTGTTGGACGAAGTTGAAACATAGGGATATTTAGTGAGAATATGGAAATAAGTAATTTCCTTATTTTTAGTATCATTTCCTTTCCTTCTCTTTTGTTTCAAAGAGAAACTAACCCCATTATACCTTAATGATGAAGAACTTGAAAATTGAAGTTAATTGGAAACTTGTCAGGTCTTCACAATCAACAATTCAAGATTATTTGGAACTTTCCAAGTTAGAAAAAAAAAATGGTCTCTATTTGATGGGTGAAAAAACATCAACATATGGATCCAATTGTGGGACAGTGACCCCCTATGGGTTGTTGAGGACCCATACCAAGACCAGATGCCTTCATCCATTGGGATATGAATTCATCCCAATCCACTATCTTGATCCATCAAATGCTTATTGGAAAACTTTACTAACATAAAAATATTATATACATGAGGCAAAAAAACCTACATACCCTAAGATACTTGGAGAGAAAACCTACTCTGAAGTGTAAGCAAATTTCCAATGTATCCATGTACATAGCCAACTCATCTAATTACTCCCAACCATGATAGAGAATGTTGTTTCATTGGCCATGTTCTGGGCCTGATTAATAACCATCTTTGAATCTCCTTCTCTATCATCATATTTTGGAAAGGAACTAAAAAACGACATCATCCATGATCCTATGAATGAAAGGAAATTCCTTATTTCAACTATTACATTGCCATGCCTAAAATCAACGAAATTTTCCATTGCTTCCATTTCTTTTCTTTTGAACACAATAATATTCTTATTCTGTGGTATTTCAAAGAATGAAAAATTTATTTGTAACTTCTTCATATCATGAACATCATTATAATTCATGTTTTTTTATCCTTTTACGTAATCGTCTTTTTTTGGAGTAGAGGTTACATGTCTAGCACTTGTTTGAGGAGGTACAATTTCCGATATAGAAGACCTTGTCAGTTTGTTTTGGAATTCATAAAGATTTGAATCTTTTTCTTTGGATCTATTCTAGATAATGTTTTCGTGAAAATGACGTTATTCATCTCTACATTCATCTTCTTTGATCCAAACTCCTTTTGAAAATAATAATGGATCAACATACATATCTATGGATTCTAGAACCCTGTAGCAATTTCATTATTATATTCTTGAAAAATAAATATTTGATTCTCTTTCTTGGGAATTTGATCAAAATCTTCATTCAATATCACGGCTTTTGGATTTTGAACTCTAGGGGCCCTTGATCCATGGGTTTGCTCATTGATATTTTGATTTATTTCTGAATAATTTACGAGGCCATGTTTAGGAAATGGAGGATTTTCATATTCTTTCCTTGGACTTTAATCATCATTTCTCTTTAACTGAGCTATTTCATTTTTCATTTGGTTAATGATTCTTTTTAACTAGGCAATATGAGTGTAATAACATGTCTTCTGAGTGTCTTCAAATATATTTTTTTACATTAGGTGTTTTCTCTTGAAATATTCCTCTTCCAACCCCTCGCTCTTCAACTACTCTTAAAGTAGATGGAACTTGAGATGACAATGATAAATCTATCATCTGCCTTTGAACTTTACCAAGAATGATTTCAGGATCAACTTCACTTTCTATCATGAAATCTTCCATTTTAGTCACTCTTCTCATTTCTTCTTCCAAAGTTGTGATTTAGGATTCTTTTATTGTATATTTCACATATGAAGGCATTGCATTCATATAAAATCCAAAATCAACTGGATCATTTGGGTGTTGATTTTGTGGAATTCGATGCAGAGTCCTGAAAATATTGAATTAAAATCTATGATTTGTCCAATCTTTTGGAGATGGATTTGGGTGAACTGTGTCAACAGAGTATGATATGCTATAGGTAGAGAAAATTTTTTCATTAATACTGTTATCACTCCAAGAAACTCCTTAGGGTTGTAGACTAAGGATGCTTGGTAACTTAATGAATCATGAATAGTGAAAGTGTGGATCAATGGGATAATAGAGAGTAGCTAATGGGAAGACAACTCACAATGCAATCGAATGAAACAGTGCTTTTAGGAATCAATGACCAAACAGAGTAATATCAAAAGGTATGGAGAAAACTGATCTAGATAATCAAGTACAATAGTGTGTAGGATCATACAAGCCAACAATAATTCCTTTAGTTCAAGTTCATGAGCTTAATAAGAAGATAACAGTTCTTAGAAGCTGAGCTAAACTGAAATAAAGTACAGAACATGGAATAGATGCATAAATCTGTCATTAACAACAAAAGAAGATTGTCTTTCTGTATTGAAAAATAAGTGTCTTAGTACAATAGAAAAAGAGTATCCAAAATTGAACCCTCTAGTGCTCCAAATGTCTTTGGCTTTATATCCTTACAAGA
>SNQJ01S0004973.1:146427-167176 GCA_010110895.2 Picea sitchensis
CTAGCCCTCTCTGAAAAAAAAGGAGGAACCCCTGTGAGAGATCCGGCCCGGGAGTGGGTTGAAGACATTTTTCTAGATTGGGATCTGGAGGATATCAAACCTGGTAAAGGAAAATTCACCTGGAACAACAAAAGAGAGGGATCGGGGTACATTGCAGCCCGCTTAGACCGATTCCTGGTTCACTCTTCCTTTTTAACCCTCGGCCTGTTTGCCTCGTCTGAAATTCTACAAGCCTACACTTCGGATCATAAGCCCATCTCCCTTTCCCTTACCCTTGGAGAAAATTTGGGCCCAATCCCCTTTCGCTTCTGCCCTCTATGGGTCACCTCAGAAGGCTTCCTCAAGCTGGTGTTGGACTCCTGGAAGAAGAGTGTGTCGGGTTCACCGTTCTTCATTTGGGAAGAGAAACTGAGAAGGCTCAAAGTGGATCTCAAAAACTGGGCAAAGAACCTGCCTTCCCCCTTGCAGGAAAGGAAAAAAGCCCAAAGGACCTTGGAGAATCATCAGCTTCATATGGAGTCTGCCCCTGTCACCCCAGCAAAGCTGAACGATGAGGTGGAGCTGCAAAAGAAGCTTCACAAAGCTCTGAGAAAAGAGGAAGAGTACTGGCGAGTAAAGTCGAGAAGTCTTTGGCTTCAAGCAGGAGATAAAAATACTTCTTTCTTCCACAAGCAGGCAGAATCCCGGAACAATCATAACTCAATCAGAGAGATCCAATTTCAGGGTCAAACCTTCAAAAAATATGAGGATATCAAACTTGCAGCCCACTCCTTCTATAAAAATCTGTTTACTGAAGAGTTGGAGGACCCTCCTAGATCAGATCTAGATCCTCTTACGGTGGTCCCCAAACTGTTAAATGAAGATGACAACCATTGGTTGACAACCCCTATCACGATTGAGGAGATCAACAAAGCTATCCAAGCAATGAACCCGGATAAAGCCCCCGGGCCTGATGGATTCACGACCAGATTCTATATAGCTTGCTGGGATATAATAAAAAAATATCTAGTCAAAATGGTGAGGAAATCTCAGAACTGTAGCAAAATTGGAGGGAGCACCAAATCCTCCTTTCTAGCTTTAATCCCCAAAGAGAAAGGTTCCCAAAGGTTCTCAAGATTCCGTCCTATTTCGCTTTGCAATACGGGATACAAAATCATCACCAAAGTAATAGCAAACAGAATCAAAAAAGTCCTCCCCAGGATCATCCCAAAGAACCAAGGGGGATTCATCCAGGGGAGAAAAATCCAGGACAATATCATCCTTGTGCAAGAGGCCATCCACTCAAGCTATCAAAAGAAGGAGAAAGGAATGTTAATCAAACTAGATTTGGCGAATGCCTTTGATAGAGTCCGGTTGAATTTCCTTTTTGCTGTGATGTTCAAGATGGGATTTCACCCCCATTTGGTTCGCTGGATAAGGGCCTGTATAGAGGGGCCATGGATCGCCCCCCTGGTCAATGGCAGACCTGCAGATTTTTTCCAAGCCTCAAGGGGGCTTAGACAGGGTTGCCCTCTGTCCCCCCTGCTCTATGCCATTCAATCTTCTGTGCTAAGCTTTCAGTTGAATAAGAGCCTACAACAACGAACCTTAATTGGCCTCTCCATTTCTCCTAGAGTTGAGAGAGTTAACCATGCTCAATTTGCCGATGACACGCTCCTTCTGGGCCAAGCCAACCTCCCCACAGCAAGAGCCTTCAAGAAAGAATTGGACGACTACACTGAAATCTCAGGCAGCGAAATCAGTTTGAGGAAGAGTAAAATTTATGGCTGGAACTGCCCTCCTATAGAAATGATTGGTATCTCCAGGGCGCTGGAAATGGAAGGAACTTCAACGTGGGAGTCCATAAAATATCTAGGAATCCCGCTAGTAAAAGCAGCCCCCAGAAGTAGCCTGTGGCTGCCTCTGATGGACAAGATGAAAACCAGGATCACGGCTTGGGGAAAAACCTGGCTGAACAAAGCTGGGAAATTAATCCTCATAAAATCTGTCCTCACCTCTCTTCTTGTCTATCAGGCCTCCATTCTCTTTGCCCCGAGAGGAATTTTGAGATAAATAGACAACATCTTGAGAAAATTCCTTTGGGAAGGGGGAAGGAATGAGGGGAAAAAAATTCACCTAGTCAGTTGGGATAAGGTTAAAGCCCCCAGGATGGAAGGTGGGCTGCAAGTCAGAGTTGTGGCCACTCAAAATCTGGCCATGGGAGGTAAGATTCTCTGGAAAATGATAAGAGGTAACTCCACTTGGAGCTCTAAAGCTCTAAGGACTAAATACTTCTGTGGTCACAAAGAAAGGTGCCTTGAGCACCCCCCCTTGACTAGGAAAGGCTCTCCTATCCTTTCTCTCTGCCTTAAGGCACTTGAATTGATTACCTCAAAGCTCTCTTGGATACCGGGGAATGGCAGAAAGATCAAGTTTTGGGAAGACTCTATCTTAGGCCAGACCCCTATAAGATATTTGGAAGGGCTGCAAAACATTAAAATCTGGCTCCATTCTAATAGCAAATTCACTCTGTGGGACCTTTCAGTTTGGGACCAGGGCGGATTGTGGCTCAAGTGGGACTTGGGGGGCTATCCGCAACCTTTAGAAACTGAAGCTCAAACCCTCCTGGAATCTCTTCAAGGGCGCTCCCCCTCCTCGTCTAGGAAAAAGGACAAAAGAGGCTGGGGTTCTTCGTTTGGTTGTTACTCAACTGCTGCTGGTTATGCAGCTCTGCAGGCAATTCCTTGGGTTGCCCCTGACCCTTCGGTGTGGAAAAATCTCTGGATCCTTCCTTCCCTTCCCAAAATAGATCTCTTATGCTGGTCTCTTCTGCATAACATTATCCTTACTTGGGAAAACCTTTCCAAAAGAGGCTGGGAAGGGCCCTCTAGATGCCCTCTCTGTGCTTGTCATGCTGAAACTTCTGTCCACCTCTTTCTCCTCTGTCCCTTTGCTCTGGAACTCTGGAATCTCATTCTTGGCCAGTTGAATGTGCCCCTACCTTTTTCCGTTACCTCTTTGTTTACCTCCTGGGTCGATTTGGATCCCTTCTCATTTTCCAATTTGAGCCTTCTAAAACACTGCTGGATGTGGGTGTCGAAAGTTGTCTGCTGGAATCTGTGGCTGGAACGAAACATCAGGATCTTCAGGGATATCACAGGGATGCCGGTCCAAACTGCTCTCAAAGTGAAAGCGTTGCTGGTTGATATGGTAGCCTCAAAAACTAATGTCACCAACGAAGTAACCCCTAACAAAGATGAGTTTGCCTGGTTCCACGAGCTTGAGCCCTCCCTCCTGGACAAAACCAAGCAAATTTCCAAACACTACTCCCATTGGGAAATCAGGCTGGAGGAACAAGAGTTAATAAAGTGGAGATCTTCATTGGAGAAACATATCCTGCAGGTGGATGGGGCCTCGAAAGTGAATCCTGGCCCCGCGGGAAGCGGAGGGGTTCTGCTCGACATCTCAAGGAAAATTATGCTCAGCTTTGCCTGGGGGCTGGGTCAGAACACCAATAATACAACTGAAATTTTAACAATCTGGCAGGGGTTGGCTCAGGCTAGAAGGTTATCAATAGAAAAATTGGCTGTCATAGGGGACTCTAGAATATTTATTCAATCCCTCAATCAGAGGAAGGCACCCCAAAACATGGGGCTGGGACACTATTATAGGAAGCTTACAGATCAGATGAAAGAATTCGAAGAGGTGAATTTCTACCACGTCCTCAGGAACCTTAATCAGTTGGCAGACCACGAAGCGAACAGAGGAACCTCCCTGGGCAAGGGAGTCATCAACGTAAATGGAATTGAAAATCATGAACCAATCCCTTAGAGTCCGGGGAGAAGATTTCATTAGGAGATCTCCAGTCAAAAATTGCAGACATATGAAAACTGCAAGGAATGAATCCAAAGTGCAGGTGCGAAGGTATGAGGAAGTTGAGAGAGGACATGCGCAGGGTCACGCTAGAATCAGGACAAGCATCCTGACTCTGCTAACACGGGGAAGAGCACCCAATCAAAGTCCTCTAGGGAGACAAACGTCCAGGGCAAGCACCCTGAAGAAACATGCAAGACTCTGATTAAAAGAGAGAGAGGAAGTGCTGAAACAATGCTGGATCTTAGGCTGAAACAACGTTGTAACAGATGCTGAAACACAGTACTGTTACAGTTGCTGAAACACAGTGCTGTAACAGTGTTGTAACAGATGCTGAAACAAAGTGCTGTAACAGATGCTGAAACTCAGTGTTGTATCAGATGATGAAACACAGTACTGTTATAGTTGCTGAAACACAGTGCTGTAACAGATGCTGAAACACAGTGCTGTAACAGTGGCTGAAACTCAGTGCTGTAACAGATGCTGAAACACAGTGCTATTCAGATGCTGAAACACAGTGCTGCAACAACGCTGTAACAGATGTTGAAACACAGTGTTGTAACAGATGCTGAAACACAGTACTGTAATAGATGCTGAAACATAGTGCTGGAAATTTTTGCTGAAACAACGCTGGAACCTTTGCCGAAACACTGATGTAACAAAAGATGAAACAAAGCTGATACTTATGCTGAAACAGGGATGCGGCATATGCTGAAATAGTGACTGGAGTTTCGGCATTGGAAATTAACTGGAAATTCTAGATCTTTTAGAAGGCGTACATAATCTAGTGCAGTTCACAAGCCTTTAGCTATAGAGGTAGAATGGGTCAGAAAGATAGGCCCGAAGAATCTCGAGGCTATTTTGTAATCGAATCTGTGGCTAGTCCACCCCATTAATACAATCTATAACTATTTCTGTAAAAAAAATAATATTTTGAATATTATTTTAAAAAATTGATTTAAACATAAATCAACAAACAATGATGATGATGATGATTAACGTCCACTAAGATCTAGTTGGTCTATCAGACCTTAAGACGGTAAGTGATTACTTGTGATTCTTTAGAATTTTGTTTCTGTGGTCGAAAATAATTAAGAGAAGCTTTCCAAGATCATCATACTTTTTTTGAGTTAAGAGGTTAGGAAGGTTGGTAGTGTGATCAATATTTTGAAAATGAGATCTAATATGGGTATATGCTGGACAATATAAGAGAAAGTGCTTTTCATCTTCAACCTTCTTAGTGTCACAAAGGTTACACACTCTTTCATCCCATGGCATTTTAGGAATTGACCAACTCCTGGTTTCACTATGGAGCTCATGAGAATTTGTTCTTATCTTAGCAATGCTTATTTTTTTCTTTACACTTGGCAAAATAGATAGATAATTTTGATCTTCTAGATTAGGGTTGATTACATCTTTATAATACCTTAATTTTCTTTTTTCNTTTCATTTTTAGAAGGCAATTTCTTTTGAATTCTTGGTTCCATCAGGAGATCCCTGATCCAAGGAGGGAATTCCTCAACTTGTTCTAAAGATAACTCAAGAGGTTAAGCTCCTCTTAACCTATATAATAAGGCTCTATGATGGTGAAAAGGAGGAAGAATTGCTAGCATGAAACCTATGATCTCATAGGAAACACACAGTCAATTGAAGAAGAGTGATCAGTGAAGCTGCTATCATCCAGGTTGTGGATCTGTCGAGAAAGGGTTAGACGAAGGGGACTTGACGAAGATGTCGCATTCGCATCTACGATTGTAAGTACCGTTGTCATTATTCTCATTAATATGACATGCTTGGCTTGTTTCTTTCTAGTTTGTGTCTGATTTTACATAAACTTATCGTCGATAGATAGATCTGTTTTCAAGATAACATCAATAGAGTAGGAAGTGGTCATACTTTGTTTGTCTACAAGGCTCAGTGAGGAGCGATAGTTCGAAGCTCTATTCAGAACGTGCAGGGACAAACGTCTATTAAAAGGTACCTCTATCATCTTCCTTCTCATGTATTAGTTTGCATAGATATGAAAGGAAGTCAGTGTCCACGTTAAGCACTTTTTGTCTTAGATTTAGGGTCTAGCTCTTTGAGGCAATCTACCTGTCCATGGGGAGATTTTCCTACAACAATCTACTTCTATAACATCCCTGATCTATTGAATAATAATCCCTAGCATGCTCTTCCCATCTGTGTACCATCATGGTCAAATCTACTCAAACCAAGCCCATATTTCCATCATCCAAGGTTCCAAGGATGTGAGAGTTGATGCATGAAGGTGTTGAATCATTGGATGACTCATTTCTCTACATCACATGTGCCAAAGTCCTGTAATAAAGGCACAACGTCCTGGGTACAAGACTAGGATGTCCCTCAAAGAACCATATTAGGGCCATCCAAAACAAAGAAAAGTATAATACAAGGTTATCCAATGTTCAGAAGAAGTATTAGTCCTTAAAGCATGCAATGTAAGTAATTACTTAATATATAATCCATGTAAACAATTCACCTCAGTATCCTCTTCAAGCATCACATCCAACCCTATTAAGCCTGCCAACCAAGATATTAAATAAAAGACCCAAGTAGAGGGATAGGTCCTGAGGGAAGTAGGAAATAAAGAAACTCTTTAAGAGTAAGTGTGATAGTTATATGGATTAGGGATTACTTCATGGATTATGGTGTCATTAAATCCATTTCTATGAGTACCTTTGTAGAGGTAGCACTTGAATCTTGAGATATCATTTCCTAAATAATTTTTKTATTCTTAACCCCTTAATTTCCCTCTTGATATTCAATTATCATTTTCAAGTCCCATTTAAAAGGTTTCAAGCTTCATTCCTTCATTTTTTATTGGGATATAGTCCTTTATAATTGTGCATTTATTCTCATCAAGAGTTAGGACTTGGGTGATCACCATTAGATGGGGTAGATCTCAAGATGGACTGAGAATTTTATGGCATCCTTTATCATTATATAATATCATAGATATGTGGAGTATATGCATCAATCGCTGGTACTTCATCCCCTTCTTCTCATGACAAAATGTACCATGACCCATTACCAAAGTTCAGTAAACTATGAGAGAAATCTGGTATGGAAAGTGTAAATTATGGTGGGGAATGGAACATTACTCTTGTGAGCCCCCCCCAAGTAGTACCCCTTTTCCTCATGCAGTGAAAACATAAGACTAAGTCATAGAAACTAACCACCAAGGTTAAACAAGGCAACTGACACAATTTCCCAATCGATTGATCCATTATATGACTTCAACCAAAGATCCTCATCCACATGCCCAACAAATTAAGCACAATACTTCACATGAAATAAGGACTAACATACCTCATGGTGATGTTGTCTTACCATATCACATACACCATGTTTCTTGGATGTGATGATCCTTGGTTTACCTTTATCTTTAATGGAAAAATGAGGGGGGTTATCTGGGTGCCATATGTAGACATGTTGATCATCATCATGGTCAATATCATTGTCTCCATTGTGGTACATGAGACATGATATCCTTTAGTTATTCCTAGGCATGGGAGGGTAACATCCACAAAATGGAAGCATTTTTTCCCATTGAATGTGAAATTTCCACTCTTTGAATGGAGGTTGGGCTTTATTTTAGTACCACACAACTTGAGAAATGACTCATGGATTTGGAGAGTACTGATGAGGATCAATGATCTTCATACGAAAAGTAAATCTACCAAAAAACTATCCAAGGCCACTTATGACTAGAAATTGTGCCCTGGTTCCTTCAATGAAGGTGACCTATTACTTACTTATGACAAATCGAATGACAAAATAGGTCTAGGTAAGTTTGAGACTCTCTGATGATCCATTTTCATATTCAAGAACAAATTAACTTGGGAAGCATATATCCTTTCTTATATTGAGGAAGGCCTATTCAAAGGCCTCGTTAACAGTAGTATTTGAAGAGATTATACCCTTGAGTAGCCATTTGTTCAGTACCCCATCATATTTACATTCCAATTTGTAAATTTAGTATGTTTTTTAGTCTTTTAGTTTAAAACAACTTTCTTTTTTACTCTCTTGATTAGTTTTCTTCCTTGATTTTCCAAATGATTCATCCAATGGCATGTCACATAGATTTTTGCCAACGATGCTAGTAGATGGACTCATAATATTTCCTATGTGTCTTGGGAAATTTATTCACCCTCACACACATTATTCCAGTCAAGCAAGGTATTCCTAGGGATAGCCACAAATAACCAAGAAGAGTACACTAGCATGATCATATTTCTTACCAATATAACTCAAATTCAGATCCACCAGTTTAGCATTTTTCTTGATTCCCAACTGCTCGTAGCATAGTTGAATAGTGTTTACCATGTTCATGATCCATGTCAGTTTAGGAAATATTTGCAACTGAATATTTTGTCAATGAATTTTGAATCCATTTCATTCATACATATTCCAAGAAGTGCAAACTAGTTTCTATATAACTTTACAAATGAAATATTAGACTAGTATTTATCACATTAACTTTTTTTTTTCTCCTGAATCATCACAAAATACATGCATTATATATCATCATTATCATGCATCATAAATACATGTAAGCGCATTAGAAATAAAAATCACACACATCATTACACATAGACACATCAAGAGATAATCAAAAGTTCTATGTGTGTGTTTGTGTCAAAGTTTGAAAAAATAGGATTACATATACATCAATTGTCAACCCTCACTAGGCCATGTCACTAAAGTATTGATATACGAAAGTGGGGCATGATTGTACAAAACATTCCAAGTACATAAGACACTATGGTCCTAGATTTGGAATCCTTAAACATCCACCCGGAGGAGGTGCACCACCTGCACCACCTATTGGGGCTCCCCTCTACTATCAATTTTTATTCTAATTCATATCTGAAAAATTGCTTCCAAGTGACTCAAACACTAAGCCCTAAGATTGTTATCACTGAACAATTTTACATGAAAATTATGACAAAACATTACTGTAGCAGAAACAACAAGATCAGAGAGAGATCATCCATACACATGAGACAAAAAAAAAATTGTTTTATAAACTGTTAAATTTAGAATTTACTAAGGGAAAAATCATCCCTCCTAGTTGTCACAAAAAACACCAAATCTAAGTACAAATCTAGTCCTCTCAAAAACAACAAAAAACAACAAATTACCTGGGAAAATTCCCAACTTACAAATCTGCTACATACCACCTATATGGCTTGTTGACTCCAGTCACATGATTTCTAATATAATCTTATATGGTCATGATAACCTGCCTAAAAACTCACATGTATGATCTTGAAACCATCCGCACATGCGGTAAGATGATTCTGGTCACATGTGTGGCTATATGGACATGTTTCATACCGCACAAGTGATTGTACTAACCTGATTTCCTCACATGTGTGGATATATGACCTTCCCCCTCATGTGACCTTCTTCCTTCTTCACACGTGAATTATTTATCTCTCCTTTAACACAAGTGAACTCACATATGTGGCCTCTCCTTGTGATCTAGGTGGATATTGGTGGTCACCCACCTATTCCAACTGGCTCCTCTTGAAAGTTTTTAGTTCAACACGTTCTTATGTACTTATTTGTAATTGTGGGTTCTACACTTTCAGGGATATCTAAATCCATACACATCTTCTAGGTGGATATTGGTGGCCACCCAGCTAATCCAACTAGCTTAGTTTAGAATGTTTCATGTTAGTACATCTTTCTGTACTTCCAGGGTTGTTTTCGGGCCCTAAACAATGTTTTTTTTTCTTGCCACAATAAAATTTGAGACAGAGTCAAAGTTTGATGGAATAATGTTTATTTATCGAAAATACCTTTCCAATGGGCTATCACATGCCTAAAACGAAGGTCGTATGAAAAAGTTACGACCCCGGGAAATTGAGGTACCAACTTAGCCATCGGGGCCCACATAWTTTTTTTTGTTTCACCTCCTAGGGTTAGGTTTTTGGATGTCTAGGGTTTTGTCATTCATGAATAGTGTTAAAAGGGCCTCTAGAGCCTCATTGTAATGATTCTTCTTAGAAGCATACGCRTAGTAGCCACATCTCATCTCAGAGATAGCTACCACCATTCAAGCAAGCTATTTYAGTTCTACATTTTTACAATTTCATCCTATTTCATTTATTCAATAGAAGTTATTGTTCACTAGATATCTGTTGTTATCTCTATTATATTTTACTTAGTTTGTTATTCATTTCGTCTAGCTCATAAATCTGGATCAGTGGTATCAGAGTGATATTCTCTTAATTTATTTTTCTTTGTGCATGTCCACGATAAGATCTGGGTACAAAAAGTTGGGACTTGAACCAATCGAGCCTTTCCAAGATTGGCTACGCCGAGCCCAACAACAACCCATGGGGAATGAAAATAAATATGATGGAGCAACATATACTTTTAAATTTTTTCTCAAGGAATCCCTTGCACGACAAAGGAATGAAATTATGGACAAGTTTGCACAGATCCTTCGATAACTACCCCGGAGAAGCATCTTCATCAAGAAGTCATGCAACCCCCTTCAAGGTATAGGTAAATTTTGATATTCCATTATTTCAAGGACTAATAGATATGAATTTTTTAGATAAATGGTTGAATCTGCTCGAAGGGTATTTTTCGGTCCACAATTTTTTCGATAGGGAAAAAATTAGTTTTGCACTTCTCAAAGTCAGTCCCCATGTTAAGGAATGGTGGGATACTTACTCTGAGAAAATATACATGGAGGAATATGCAATATTTGCAGTTGCCCCCACATGGGATTCCTTGAGGGATGTCATTAAGGAACGATACTACCCTGTTGGAAGCTACGAGGACCAATACACCAGATGGACCACCCTGCGTCAGGAAAGTGACCAAACAATACTATATTTCACCAATATTTTCCATACCCTACACACCAAATTAGGTATCAAAGACTCTAAATGACATATGGTGCTCAAATACCATGGTTGTTTGCATAGATAAATTCAAACAAAAATGGAGTTTTTGGACATCGCATCATTGGGTATGGAGTATAGATATGATATCAAGATCTGATCCATAATTGGATCCAGGAGGCTTCCTAGGTCCATAAAAGACTCAAAAATTAAATTTCTCGGAATTAGATGAAACCAATCCCATTGCGACCGGCTCTTCGCACTGATTCGGGACATATATTTAATTTCTCAAACGAGATCCATATTCTAGAGTTATCACACTCTGATCAAGTTCCCAAATAGCTAAAAACTCAAAGAGTCAAACTGGAAAAGAGTCAATGCTGACTTCAACATGACATCACCAAATCTATTTCATGATGATGATGTGGCAGAGGAAGGTGATGACATATGGTGACCTATGATGGGGAAGATGATGTAGACTTGGACCAATGGCAGTGTGACTCTTGTCGAATTTTAGGCAAATGTGGTGGGGCCACATGGACCAGGCATGGGAAGCCATGTGGCACCGAGTCATCAGTGGAAGTGGGAAGTTCAAAAATTTTGGAGGTCCATGAGTTTTTAACCCATGACCTATGGCCAAGAAAACACCTTGGGGAATGGTCCAACACCAATGCACCCACCATATTTCTTATTTTGTTTAAGCCCACATTATATTATAAATGTTACATGTTTTTGTTAAGCCACAAAAAGGAGGGGGCTGTGGCTAAGCCCTAGCCCATGGTCGCTTGTCAGAACGCCATATATCTAGGAGCATGTAGGAGGTGAAAAGGGTGGTTCCATGGTGAATGCACCAAAACCAGGAGCTTCCACTTGAAAGGCGCATACACGTTTTCCTATTTTAGACCAGGTCACATCATATGTGCCATAAATTCAGGGGCTAGCACGATTTAAGGGCCAACGCTTAGCCCTTTTGGCTAGTGCTTGGCCAAATTAAGATGCATATGACCATTAATAGGGGGTCGTGCACGAATCTACGGGGATAGGCCCTTTATTATTTCACAAAGTGGGTTTTTAACTATACAGTATGGACATTTTAATTGATTTATGCCTGTTATTGAAGATTTTGTCCATTATCGGCAAATATTGGACTCTTTTTGAGCCCAAATTTTGGGAGGAATTTGGGGAAGGATAACCAACTTCAGATCTATATAAACTAGTCTTGTTTGAGGCCATGAGGGGATAGTCAAAGAAGATTTATATTGAAGCAAAGAAAAGCCAAAGCCATTTTTATGCAGGGGAGTTGTTGAGGAGTAGAACTTTGGAGGCCATTTACGGAGGCTATACTCAACCTTTTTCACTGCCATCAATTGCATTGGATTTATGAGGTCAAGAAGAACATAGAGAGATCAAAATGGATTCCATTTGATTTAATTTTGATGTAATTTTTAAGCATTGAATAATTAATAAAGAAGCCTCCCCCACTAAGACAAAGGACCAGAGATGTAGACAATTTTGTGCCGAACTCCATTATCACTTCTCTTGTTATGGTTTGTTGTTCTTCATGCTTATATTCAGATATTTATATTTTATTATGGATGCTATGTTTCATCATTAAATTCGTCCTCTTTCATTCATATTCATAAATGGTTAATTAACACATGCAATTAATAACTCAACCACAATCATTAATAGATCTTTTCGGATCAAGTGGTATCAGAGCTAGTTGACATTTGGATTTGAGTTTTGCATGTTAACCAGGAAAAAGCTACAACGTGGTGAAGATGAGCTTGTTAAAGAGAATACATTGATTGGATTGAGAAATATATCTTCTCACAGTGAGAAGATGGCATCGGAAGAAGGGATTTCTTAGGATTAGAAATACTTCCAGAAAACTTTCCTTGCTATGTCGGAGATGGTGAAATTTTGGTACGAGGATTACTTGGAACGGAAAAGACAAAATCTGGGTGAATCTTCAAAGGGAAAAAGTGATGAGGAAGAGGATCCTCCTCAGACTCGTCCTTCACCTCCATCATCACCTCCTTCTTATCCTTCTTCTTCAAGTTCAAGTTATAAATCCAATGCAAAGAAACATGTTCATAAACATAAGAATGAAATGTCATTATTACAACTTGATGTTAAATTTGATTTTCCCATGTATGATGGTGAATTTAATGCAGAGAGACTTGACAGTTGGGTTAGGCAAATGAAGTTTTATTGCAATGTGCAATAGATCAAGGATGAGGTCACACAAATCAAGTTGACATCTTTGAGACTTGCATGTACAACTCTCATCTAGTGGAAAAGCAAGTTGCAAAACGGAACACAACAAGTGGGTAATGTATTTCCATCATGGAAAAGTTTCATTTCTACACTTAGGAAACAATTCTATCCTTTGGTTTATAATGAAAAAGCATTAATGGAATGGAAATATTTAAAACTAAGGAAAGGAAAAACAATGCAAGAATACACATATGGCTTTCGAAAAATGGCATTGATGTTAGATATCCCTTTACATACACAGAAAACCCTTATGAAGTATATAGGAGGTTTACCTACACATATTAGAAATATTGTATTCATGTTTGGACCCACTAACATTGATGAGGTTTATGTTCAAGTGACGTATATTGAAGCAGGGAAAGCAGGTGTATCAGGGGAATCATCTTCAAGGAAAGAGGACAAGAGGAACTGTCATGGAAAAAAAGCAAATGCAGTGGCAAGAAAGGAAGAGAATCCCTCTTGCAAGCATTGCAAGAAAGAGGGACATGATGAGGACAGATGTTGGTAGTTTCATCTCGAGAAGAGGCCAAAGTGGTTCAAGTAAACAAAGGGAAGTAAAATAGTGGCAACGACAACAAGACCCACAGACCTGGGATTGGATTCGGGTGACGAATATAATGTCTCATTGGTTGGTATGACAGGTAAAATTGGTGAAGGAATTGATTGTAGAAGTAACTTGTTTCATATAAGGGTAATCATGTGACACACTAAGATAGACACATTAATCAACAATGGATCTCAATCTAATCTAATATAAGAATAATTGGTTAAGCAATTGGGGTTAAAACACAAGCACATCATAATCCTTACACACTTAAATGGATAAGAAATCATCATCAAATGCACATAAAAAAGAAATGAACTATCAAATTTTCAATATCGTCTAAGTATGTGGACGAGGTAACATGTGATGTTGTGTCATTAAGTGAATGTGGAATGGTCTTAGGTAGTCCATAATTATATGATCGTAAGGCAATCTTCTAGAGGACAAAGAATCAATATCAATTAACTAAAGCAAGCCAAGACTATGTGATACATGCTCATCATGTTAAAGAAAATAAAACACTTCAAACAATGAAACAATTAAATAATATAGTGAAAGCAAGCAACAAACCAATAATTGTTTCAAATGAAGTGATCAATCTTAAGCAAGAACAGGAAACAATTGTTGAATGGAAAATAAATCATATGTTGCTTCAATATAAGCTCATGTCGTGCTAATATTATAAGTATATCATCTCATCTGCAGTCATTTTTTTGATGCTATCATTAGTAATTTTGTCTACATGGATGATAGTGGCTTTAGTAAGATGTGACAGGGTTCAAATGGCTAACAATATGATGTTAGTTGTCATGATTGTGTTACAGTTGATCTTGATGAGACAGGTGCACACGATAGAGTTCAAAGATAGAGGACAAGCTGGATGGCCTATCTTGAGCTTGTTGACTGGTCAATAACCTTTTGGGGACCAAAAGGTCCTTATTGGGGAGGTGTGATCCAGAATCGGATTCAGGAGGCTTCCCAGGTCCAGAAAAGGCTCAAAAATGAAAGTTATTGAAACCAGATGAAACTGATTCCATTGTGATCGGCTCGTCGTGTTGATTCCATCCATATATTTACTTTATCAAACAGGGTCTGTATGTGAGAGTTATCGCACTCTGATCAGATTCCCAAACAACTAAAAAGTCAAAGGGTCAAACTGGCAAAAAGTCAATGCTGACATCAGCATGACATCACCAAAGATATTTCATGATGATTACATGGCAGAGGCAGGTGATGACATATGGCAACCTATGACTGGGAAGATGATGCAAACTTGGACCAATGGCAGTGTGACACTTGTCGAATTTTGGGCAAATGTGGTGGGGCCACATGGCCCAGGCATGGGCAGCCACGTGGAATGTGGTCATTAGTCAAAGTGGAAAGTTCAAAAATTTTGGAGGTCCATGGGTTTTGAACTCACAACCTATGGCCAAGCCAATGCCTTGGGGAATGGTCCAACACCAATGCGCCCACCATATTTCTTATTTTGTATAATCCCAGATTATATTATAAATGTTACAAGTTTTTGTTAAGCCATAAAACGGAGGGGGCTGGGGCTAAGCCGCAGCCCGTGATCACATGTCAGAATGCCATATATCTAGGAGTGCATGTGAGGTGATAAGGGTGGTTCCATGGTGAACTCCCCAAAACCAGGAGCTTCCACTTGAAAGGCACGCAGGGGTTTTCCTATTTTAGACCAGGTCACATAATACGTGCCATAAATTCAAGGGCTAGCGTGATTTAAGGGTCAAAACTTGGCCAAATTAAGATGCATATGGCCATTAATAGGGGGGCGTGCACCAGTATAGGGGGATAGGCCCTTTATTATTGCAGAAAGTGGGTTTTTAACTATACAATATGGATTTTTTAATTGATTTATGCATGTTATTGAAGATTTTGGCCATTATTGGCAGATATTGGGCTCTTTTTGAGCCCAAATTTTGGGAGGAGGTTGGGGAAGGATAAACAAATTCATATATATATCAACCAAGCCTATTTGAGGCCATGAGGGGACAGTCAAAGAAGATTTAGGCTGAAGAAAAGAAAAGCCAAAGCCATTTTTATGCGGGGGACCTATTAAGGAGTAGAACTTTGGAGGCCATTTCATGAGGCTATACTCAACCTTTTTCAGTGACAATAGTTTCATTGGATTTTTGAGGTCGAGAAGAACACAACAAGATCAAAATGGAGTCCATTTTATGTAATTTTTTTGTACTTTGAAAGCATTGAAGAATTAATAAAGAAGCCTCCCCCACTGAGACAAAGGCCCAAAGACGTAGGCAATTTTGTGTTGAACTCCATTATCAATTCTCTTGTTATGGTTTGTTGTTCTTCATGCTTATATTCAGATATTTATATTGTCTTATGGCTACTATGTTTCTTCATTAAATTCATCCCCTTTCATTAAACTTCATAAATTGTTAATTGACACATGCAATTAATAACTCAACCACAATCATTAAAAGATATTTTGGGATCAAGATTGAGTATAAATTTTAGCAGAAGAGGTGAGATTTTGGATATGAAAACTCCTCATATTCGAAGCAGGGAAAATTTGGCCCCAACCCACACAACAAGGGATGAAGTAAAGATGGCCACTCTGAGGAGAACCAGTCCAAGATGCAACACAAGAAGGGCAATGAGAAATCAAAGAAGGACACAGGAAAATGGTGTGAATACCATCAAAGCCCTTGGCACAACACCAAAGAATGTCTCTCCAAGAATTCACTCGTGGCCGAGTTGAAAGCTTGTTGGCCACAAACCTATTTTGGGGAAAATGATATTTTTGGAAAGAAAAGCACGAAGTGGGAGAAAGACAACTGGTAGGAAAATCAACACGTACAAGGTAAAGTCACAAGAAAAGGAGGAAAGCATGCAAGGCGTGCATGCAAGAAGAACTAACCATGCTAGGGTTAGGGTTTTGGTAAACATTGTAACAATTTTCAAACTGATAAGAGAGTATAAATAAATACCTATGGAGTCTAGGTCGAGGGGTTTTTTTTGTTTTTTTTCTCATAGAGTTTAGAGTTAGAGGGTGTGTTATTGCAGAAGAACATTGTATGCATAACATGTTCTTGTGCTAAGTTGTTGAGTTTTAGAGAGTAATTAGGGTAGATCTTGATGGTTAGATCAAAGGCTGAGTATCCTGGTGTGATCTAGTCCACCTCATTAAATATATTGACCCAACTGAGGGAGAATTGTAATGCGTGCAACACCATGACTTTGGAGAAACTGTAATAAAAGAGAAAAGAAGTCAAATATTTATGGACGTAGCCCAGGAGGGGGTGAACCACAATAGATCATGTGTTATGTAAAATGTTTATTGTTCATGCCTTTTATGGTAATGGTTAAATATTAGATGAAAGTATTGATGAGATAGTTAGATATGACGATTTCCATGCATGAATAAATAATGATAGAGTGTTTAATATAGATGGACAACAGATAACTAAATAAATATTGAAAAATACAATACCATATACCCACCCATTCCTAAGCTGCAAGCACCTGAGCATTGCATCCACCCATAGAACTGTCTTAGGTGAGACTGCGTAGTTCACCCTGTGTATTGCGTTTCCTTCTGGTTCACCAGGGGGGGAGATATTTTTAAAGGGTTTTGTTGGAAGCTTGTTTAGATATGAACCTGGGTCAAATTATGACAAAAAAGTGAGATCATAGTAGATAAAGTACTTAACCAACAAATGTTTCGGTTGCTGGTTAGAACTGCATGGGATTGAGTGAGTGGGATATGTGAAGTAATCACGAAGAGAATGAAGTTATAAAAATAAATGTTCAGACCCTGGAATATAATGAAGACAGAGATCAAAAGTTGGTTGAAGACAAAGGATTTGGTTGAAGAAAATAGAAACCATAAAATAACACCGCACAAATATCTAGACAAGTACATATTTAGTGACTTGCATGAAGCATTTTTCTGTGATTTCCCACATGTGTTGTAGGAGTGGATATTAAGGTTGAAATACAACCATGCAACAAATCATATCAAATGGATAGAGTGGAATCTTGTGGAGATTGTGCAGTTACAACAAGTTGATAACAAGTTCATGTGTTCAATAGATTTCTGGTTAGACAATATTGTTGCAGGATTTATCACATAATTTGCAGTAGACACTGCGAAGTCTTACAATGCATCAGAGAAAGAGTTCCTAAGAGGGACGTGAGGAAGGTATATTAGGTCATTATATACTTCCATAAATATCTTACTATATAACAAAGGTTTAATGACAATGGATTAATACAACTAAACTTCACTGCGTACATGGGGGAAGGGGGGAAGCACTGACAAGAGCTAGAGAAATGGAGGAAGATATCGATAAAGGAAAGAAGGAAGAGGCATTGGACCCAATCATGATGGAGGAATATCAAATCAAGCATATCGGAAATAGATGGAAAAACGCACAGTGGAGTACGCTACCAATATAATATGAATAATAAGAAGAGAGCCACAGTAAAGAGAGAGGGCTTAGAAAGTGATGAAGAAGAAGTAGAGGATCTTCGAGCTGTGGAGAATATTGAGGAAATCCTACACACAACCTATGAAATGAATAAAGGTGGTCAAAGGGAAATAACAAAATGAAACACTCCAATCCATGTAAATGTCAGTGTGAAACCAATAACCCCATGTATGAATAGCACACCAGAAAGAATTACAGTATAGAGACAACCATATTTTACTGATGGAAGAACGACAGGACAAGGATCCAGTCATAATGCATCAATTGGGGGAGCCAGTTCAGGAATAATTAGTCAAGGATCTACACCACGTGGACATACTATTCCAACATAGTTTGCACCAGAAGGACATGATCCTACTATTATGTTACCTGAATTTAGGGGTGACGCAGCAGAAGACCCTGAAAAGCACCCTTTTATTTATGCAAATATATGGGAATAAAAAAATATCACAGATGAGGGAATGGAGTTGGGAAATTATCCATCACACGAAGAGACTACATAGTAGACTGGTACATGATTCTAGATGTAAACAGTCCACCAGGGATAACAAGGATGTTGGCAGAGGTAAGAAGGCTACTGATAAATGATTTCCATAATCCTAGATCAGAGGATCAATACATGAATGAGATGATAGAGATCAGACAGAAAACAACAAAATATTTCTGGGAAATTGACCAGAGATTCAAACGTTTAAAAGGGAAATTGAGGTATGCTATGACTTACATGCAACATAGGAATTTTTTTGTGAATTCTTTCTTACCACTTCTGAAATACCCAATCAGACAACATAAATTCCAGACTCAAGAAGAGGTTCTGCAGGCAGCCTTACAACTAGAAGAAAACCAGTATCATAAGATAGATCCATCCATAGAGGAACTGAAGGAGGATATGAAGAATATAACCTTTCAACTAAATTACAATAAGGGAAAGGACAATAGAGAAGTTGTATTGTGTACCACATGCAGGACATCAGGACACCACAAGAATGAATTCCCAACGTTCATGTAGTATATGGAAAAAGGAATGCCAAATCCCTTACCAACAAGAGGACCTTGGTGCAATATTTGTAAAACACATGGGCATGATCCATATCATTGTTCTATGATGTAGAAGTACTAGACAATACCAAAGGATGCATATTGTACATTTTTCAAGTCAGTAGGGCATGATGATAAATATTGAAGAACAATGGATCTAATGAGGGAATAGACTTCAAATATGTATAGGGTGCAAGTAGAAATGATGAAAGGTCAAGATGCACCTAGTTTAGTTAGGTACCACCTCAGTATAACACTACGCCGCAACAACATAATAACACGCAGCCGCAATACAACACCGCACAACCACAATATAACCCATCACAGTACAATCAGGTACCCCAATATAATACACTGCGTAGAGATCGCGTTGGATACAAGGGTGGAGGACGAGGAAGAGGATAATTTGGATGAGGAAGAAGTCCAGTAGTGTGCCATACCTGCCAACAACCAAGGCATTATGAAAGGGAATTCCCACTTCCACCTACGACATGCATATATTGTCATGCAACAGATCACGATATAGAGGATTGTACAACACTATTGGGGAAGATACATGAAGAGAGAAATCAGAATAATTAGATCGTACAATGGATCTCTGCAGATTCCAAAGAGGATGATAGGAATATCAACATAGTGATGCGTGGAGGTGATAAAATAGGATATGACGTAGTCAAACAAGAGTCAGTACACCACTAGTGGGTGAAGAAGAATATCGAGCCACCAAAGTGATTTGATGCAGGAAAGGTGAAGGAAACCTTCAAGGAGGAAATACAAGAGTTTATCAAGAAGAATGTTTCTTCTACATCTATCACACAACATACTCAAGATGTCCCTACATATGAAATGTCATCAGCAATGGACCACATCAGTGAAGTACACCCTAGAGACCAAGTAAGTAATATGCAAACTTTTTTGCAATCCTATGTTCAATTAATAAAAGATCCATCATCTGTTGCAAACTTACAGAATATGCTAGATAGATGTAACACAAACACTAAGGGGAAATTAGAATAAAGAATAGTCAATCACCTCCATGCCAGAAGGAGGACAAGAAGAGAATTAATATTGAATGTCGATATAAGATATTTAAACATGGGAGATGTTATATTGGACCTAGGATCTGAAGTCAATGTCTTACCAAAGAAGACATGGAAATGCATGGGAGAGCCAACGTTAGGCTACTCACTAGTTAAAATGAAGTTAGCAAACCAACACAAAGTTCTACCAATTGGGAGGCTGAAAGGAGTGAAAATATATTTGGATGGAGTGTGCACTAAGGAAGACTTCAAATTCATTGAAATAGTAGATGGCACAACATCATATCCTGCATTACTTGGATTGGATTGGGCGTTTGATAATCATGAGATAATTATTCTAAAGACAAGGAAAATGACATTTGATTTAGGGGAATACTGGGTCATTTTACCCTTGGATACATCCAAAGACGAAATATTTGTGGAACCAACCTATCTGGATTTAGAATAAATCAAACAGTTGTACAGAACCACCGTGTGCACGAAAGATTACATTAAACCAATTACAGATGGGGTACTTAGCTGGAGAAGTATCACCTCATGTGCTTCTGATTCAGATACAGGTCTGGAGAATTGGAAACAAGACCTACATGAGGTATATACAAGATGGTTTACAAGAATAGACCACGCAGTAATATG
>SNQJ01S0004973.1:167226-180708 GCA_010110895.2 Picea sitchensis
TTTTCATGGCATAAACAACTTAGAAGAGTTCTTGATGAAATATGAGGAGGAAGTATGAGATAATCAAAGGCTCTTAGCCGTAGATATCGCACTTAAGGAGAAACATCCAATATGGTGGGGTGTTCACAAAGAAACAGTTAAGGACTGGTACCAATGTAACTGATTACTACACATTAGATTCGGTGTAGAGGCAACATGGAATGAGATGTAGAGATATGATGGATAGGGCACACCAACAGGAAAATTGGAGAAATTCATAAAATTATGGAGGATGACACCACTAGAGGAATGGACTCATCACTTCATCCACACATTGGAAGGAATTCCAACAAACTGGTGTGTAGACTAGGAACTACGCAGAAGAACTGCAGAATGGAAAACATTGCATCAAAATTTTATACTCACTTTCTCATTTGAACATGAGAACCCCAACCTGGATTTAGCACTCAAATGGATAAGAGGAGTGGTATTTTTTGATGAACCATAGGTTGATATTATAACAGAGTATCAACAATAGAAAAGACAGAAAGTTAAGGAACTATTTTCATGTTATCATGTGGAAGAAGAAGCACCAAAGGAAGATGACCCACACAACATCCATATTACGAAGGTTGACATTGAAAGAGAGGTGGAAGGTCCTTCTTTGGAATCATATTTTTTTTTCTCCGCCAATCAAGGTGAATAAAGTCAACATTGGGACAACTAATAATCCCAAAATGGCCATCATTGGAGACTACTAGGATGAACAAATAATGGAGAGGATAACAGGGTTATTGCACGAGTACAATGACATGTTCGCAATTACCTTCACCGAAATGAAAGGTATAGTTGGAGAGATAGGTGATATGAAGATACCTCTCAAACTTGAGGCAAGACCTATCAGACAGAGACCCTATAGACTAAACCCAGTATAAAAGAAAAAGTAAGAGTAGAAATCGACAGGATGTTGGAAGCAGGGATCATAGAACTAGTAGAAGAATCATAATGGATAAGCCCTATGGTAATTAAGGAGAAGAAGCAAGGATGAATACAGATATGTGTCAACCTAAGAAATCTAAATTATGCTTTCCTACATGACCCTTTTCCTAACCCGTTTATTGATGAAGTCCTGGAGAATATGGGAGGTCAAGAAGCATATTCATTCACCGATGGATTCTCAGGCTACCACCAAATCAAAATAGCTCCAGAAGACAGCTATAAGACTACCTTTGCCACAGAATGGGGATCCTATCAATACACAGTCATGCCTTTTGTATTGAATAATGCACCAACAATATTCTCAAGAGTATTCATAGCTGCATTCAATGAATTCATCCATCAAGTTTTAGAAGTGTACCTAGACGATTGGACAATATACAGTCTATTGAAAGACCATGTAGAGGTCTTAAGGCTAATGTCAAAAAGATGCAGGAAATGCCAGATATCCCTGAACATTAAGAAATGCTTGTTTGGGACACCTTTTGGAATTTTATTGGGTCATATTGTATGAAAACATGGTCTAATAGTGGATCCTACAAATATTGCAGTAGTTGTGAATTTTCCACCACCAAAAGCATTGCGACAATTGAGAGACACATTGGGACATACATACTATTACATAAAATTTATAAAAGGGTATGTGCAGATCACTGCACCGATGGATAAAATTCTCAAGAAAGATATCATATTTCAATGGGATGAGGACTGTCAGCAAGGTTTGGAAAATATAGTCACAACACCTATTCTAGTATTCCTATATTGGGAAAAAACATTCCATGTGCATGTAGATGCATCATCTATAGAAATTGGAGGAGCAATTATGGCGGAGCCAGGAACAAGAGAATTAGGTCATCTGATAGAATTTCCTAGCAGAAAACTATCAGAATCAGAACATAACTATAATATTAAAGAAAGATAAGGCCTAGCTATGGTATATGCAATTCAAAAGTTCAGACATTATTTACTAGGTAAACACTTTAAGATGTTCACAGATCATTCAACCCTCAAATATCTAGTAAACAAGCCAGTGTTGGGGGGGAGGATATGTAGATGGCTACTATTTTTTCAAGATTTTGATTTTGAAGTGATAGTCAAACCAGGGAAGTTGAATGTAGGACCTAATCACTTGTCAAGGGTCACCAATGGAGGGGAACCTAAAAAATTAGAGGATAACTCCCCTGATGTGCAATTATTTTCAGTCCAAGTAGTCGATGAATAATTTGCTGACATTATTGAATATCTGAGTACAGGGACTTCGCCATAGGAGTTTTAAAAAAGAAAAAAATGGTTTTTAGAGCTACAGACTATCAATTGATTGCAAAACTCTTATACAAAATGGGTGCATAAAAGTTTTTGAGAAGATGTATATTAGAGCATGAAAGGCCTAGAATTTTAGCAGAAGCTCAGGAGGGAATAATTGGAGGACATTATGAAGAAAAATATATCATGTAGAAGGTATTGCGTGTAGTCCTATGGTGGCCAACAATTCATAGAGATTCCAAGGACTATTACCAGATATGTGATGTATATAAGAGGGTGGGTAAACCTAACAAAAGGGATGAGATGCCTTTAAAACCACAAATGATGTTGCAGGTATTTGAATAATGGGATATAGATTTGGTTGGACCAATTCATCCACCAACAAAAAGGTCAGGAGCTATATACATCATTACTGCGACATAATACTTAACAAGATGGGAAGAAGCAGCACAAGTCAAAGATTGCAGCACAAAAACAAAAACACACTTATAGTTTGAGAAAGTGATCACTAGATTTGGATGTCCAAGGATTTTGATGAGTGACCAAGGTACTCACTTCATCAACTACACTATTAAGGCTATAACTGAGGAGTTTGAAGTTTATCATCAAAACAGTACACCATACCACCCTCAAGAAATTGGAACAGTATAAGCCTTCAACAAGATCTTGGAGAATGCCTTGACAAAGATCTACAATGTTAACAGGGATGATTGGGATTTGAAAATACCAGTAGTACTATGGGCATATAGAACTACATGTAAAAATTTGACAAGACATACACCATTCAGGATGGTGTATGGATAGGCAACAATGGTGTTGGTTATCTGTTACTTACTCTTCCTTTTTCATCATATGAGTTATTGAACCAGGGTTCATGTATTTCGGGTTTCCAACAAATCCTCTAAAACTATCGTCCCTCCTCATAAACCAAAAGGAAACATAGTACACAGAATGTACTGCACAGTCTCACCCGAGATAGCTTTAAATGGGTGGTTGCAAGAATCAGGTGTTTACAACCTAGGATTGAGTATGAGATATGGGTTTATTATTCAGAGACATGCACTATGAATTGTGAATGTCGACCACAACCTATCTACCACAGTTTAATGCCGAGCAACACAATCGTATTCCATAACAATATATTAACTCATTCAGCAAGAACAACAGTTAACGTCTGAAAGAAAAGTAAATACATACATCCATTCATTACATTACACAGATAGTACCATGGTTCACCCCCTACTAGTCTACGTCCACAAAGATTTGGCTCTGGGCTCTTTTATTATGGTAGTTCTGCATCTCCAACGTTGCGCGCTTACACTTCTCCTCAGATAGGTAAGATCTATATGAGGCGAACTAGATCGCACTAGGCTCCTTAGCCTGCGATATAATCCTCAGATATTCCTCATCTCCTTTATTCTTAGATCAACAACTTACAAAATAGTTCATCACAATATTACATATCGCATCCACTCATACATATTCGACATTAACAATACAGAGACAAACTAATCAAGAACCAACCTTACACAACAAAAACTGGAACTCTCTATTATACCTATGTATCTATTTTTATATCTATCGGGTTCTTCATCTATTTAAAATGTATTACAAAAAAACTAACCCTATCAATGTTAGGTCTTCCTCCCATGTGTCCATGTTTTTCTTCCTCCCAGCTATCGCTTTCCTTGTGAGTGCTTTCTTGCATGCACGTGTGTTGTGTTTCCCTCCCGTTGTTACTTCAGTTTCTGCAAACTTTCTTTACTCATGATCATCCTTCTTTCCACTTAGGCATACTACCAACAGACCCCCAACACTAACATGTGACTCATCCCGAGTCACCTAATCCTTTTGAGCTTCCTTGATCTCCTTGGTGATCATCTGAAACTTTTCCTTGAGCTTTGTTTCTTTTATCAGTGCCTACGTGGTCTTCTCCTTGATGGTGTCCACTACCTGAACTGCCACTTCATTGCTTAGTAATCCCACACATTCTTCCTAGGTCTGTGCTATCTGTGTTTTATCTCCTTCTACCTGTGCGAGTACTTCTGCTACCCATTCCTTCAATGGGTCTATTTGAGCCTAGCGCTCTTGTTTTTGCATTTGCGTAGTGATAAGTTTTTCTTACATCTTCTTAGTCTCTTGTGACCTTTTGACTCATTCTGGGATTGGTATGGTATTTTTCCTCTACTTGATCTCTTGGATCGCTGCATTGATCCTTTCCTCTTCCTTGTCGCAAAGTTGGACCTATGGATCCTCCTCCAACCTTGTCCAAAGTTGTGTTTCTTTGTCGAACATGTCAGTTGTTGTGCTAACTTGTTGCTCTATCTCCTGCAGTTGTGTTGTTGCTTCCTGCTTCCTTTTCTCCTTCACTACTGGTGGATTGTTTGGTGTAATATGCTCTTGGAGAGTTTCTATCTCCTTTTGATATTGCTCGATGGCCTGCTCAATCTGATGGATCTTTTCTACTGCGAGGAGTTCGTTTCCTTGCACAGTGTTTGGAAGTTTCTCGAAAATTCCTCCCACTCTTCATTCTAGTTCATTCCTGCGTTATTTTTCCTCTTGGGTTTCGATCTTGGCCTGCTCCCAATCTTTGTCCAGTGCCTCCCGCTTCTTTGTTACTTGTTGTAGCTCGACTAAGTTTCTGCGTGTACGAGACTGTACCTCATGGTTGACACTCACTTGTAACTTGTGTAGTGCCCTTGATGGCATCCTAGTCAATACCAATTGGATGTGGTTTAAATACTTCAGGGGTGTCTGCCCCACGATTTCATCCATGCACAAAATCTTAGGTGTGATGTAGATCGTTACGTTTGCATGTGGCATTGAGTGGACTAGGTCTCGTTCTTCTACCTCCACTCTCTCATTTGTCTGTGGTGTTGATGGATCTATGCCTCTATTGTTTCTTTCTATCTGTACTTTCCTGAGTTTCTTGAGGAACTTCCCCATCTCTGTCAGTTCTTTTTGCAGTTTATCCCTGTGATGTGTTGCATGATTGAAGTCCTCTGCTAGACAATATTGGACCATTTGGGGGATCATTTCCCCATCGTCCTCCGTGATCGTATAGTCGGGTGATGTTCGTTGCACCTTTGATTTCTTTTGCATGCCTCCTGTCTACGCTAACGATCTCTTATTGCCCCCTGATTCTTGCGTATTGGGATTTGGGGCAGTCTCCTGCGCTCCCTTAGCTTGTTTATGTTTTCCATTGGTTGCTTGTGTAGTCTCTTTCTTCCCCTTATGGGTTCCTATCTTGTTTGAACCTTCTTCTGCCTAATTCAGCTTGCCTTGGACCTTTCTTGGTTTCTTGGCCACCTGGATGTCTAGAGGATATGTTTCTGCCTGCTCTACCTCTCCTTCTGTTATTCTTTTGGGTACTTCCCAGGTAATGGATGGGATCCTCCATTCATCGGTCCATTCATTGATGAACATGTTGATTTCACCCTTGGTGATGCAGTAGTGCATATGTAGCCACTATTTATTTGGATCATGCCTTGGTTGTATCCACATTGATTTTTGTGTGGCCCGAAAGTTAGCGATGCCCACATATTGTGTGACAGACTATGGTGTTATTCTCCATGACCGTCTAATAGATTCATGGATGTCACGTAGGTATGTTTCAAATATGACTCCATTCTCCCTTTTATTCCTAGCATGCGGCCCAGATATCAACAATAGATACCTCGCTCCCGCTGGTTGTGGCCTGATACAAAAAATTACATACCCTGGTTCTCTCCATCCCATGAAGGCTATTAGGGTGATCAGCCATGAGTAATGGAACTTTGTGCCTGGGTCTTGTGCATCCTTGCAGTCCTCTTGAAATAATTTCAATAAATATGGTGCCTAGCTCATTGAGGTGCCTTCGGTGCACTGAGATGCAACTGCAATGACTCTCGCTGGTACTTCGTCTTTGTAGCATTTTATTTTCAATTTGTAGGTTACGATCTTTGCGCCTAATTGTGTACATGTGTTTTTGATTCGTTTTATCATGATGCCTCTCGTTCCCCTGGCGGTGCCATACTTTTTCTTCGTTTCCTCTGCGAACGCTTTCTCCTTGGATTTTTCATCCAGAATCAACATGGGATCCATACCCCGAGTTGGTAACCCTATGATTTGTGTGATAATATCAACAGCTATGGGGATGGGTTTTCCATACATATGTCCCCTCCATGTGTGGCTACTAATATCTTATTGACGTAGGCTGTCATGTATTGGCCTCTGCCAAAATGTGGTAGGGTCAGTAGACCTAAGATTCATGTTTTGTCCAACACAGTTTCCCACTAGTATGGCTAGGTAATCTCTTCTCCTAGACAGGTTAGGCCTATGGTCTCTATAAAGACCTGCCGCACAAGTTTCAGGAACTTAGTTTCGTCTGATACGTCATGGTATTAATATTTGAGCTTCCGACGTGACCTAGTAGCTCCAGTTCTGCCTGTACTCCAACTAGTATGCATGGTAGAACAATTTCTGTTGCAGGCTTCTTGTAGGGTGAGCTTTGTATCTGTACTTTGTCTTCCTGCTGCGGTGGTTGGGTTGATGTTACAAAAGCTTTTGGTTGTTCCCCTATAAGCCATTCTGGCCAAGCCAAGGCATATTCAACAGTCTCCTCTATTGGTTGACCTCATAGGGTCGTTTGAGATTCGTCTAGTTGCACTGTTTCTTCCAAATTCTATGTCGTTCCGTTAACTTCCAGGGCTACTTCGGTGCTTCCTGGTTCCACTTCTTTTTGGGTTTTCGCTTTCTCATTCTGAGGCTCTTGCGCCGCTATTGGCGTATCCACTTTCATGGCCTCTTCTTGTGGTTGCTAAATTTATTTCACAATTGGTGTAGAGCTCATCAATATCGTCTCTGGGGATGGGATTTCATTGATATCGACAATCTCCGACTGTGGCTGGTCATTTTCTTCTAATGGTCCTCGGGACCTAGTTTGCACCCTAGTCGACCTGACAGTCTGGCCTACTTCTGCTGGCTTCGGTGGTGCCATAATGGTTACTTTTGAATGTTGGTTGATTTCAAATAGCTTATGTGAGCTCTATAGTCTCTCTCTATTCTCTCTGGTTGCTATTACTCTCTCTTTGTTCTCCTTTCACGAATAGACTAGTTGCTCCCATGCTCGCGTGTTGTATGGGCTTGTCATGAAGCTTATTTAGGATGCTTCCTTCATTATGCTTTTAATGCACCCTAACTGTGGGTTCAATGCATCTGTGGCGGTTTCATAATTTTTATTACAATTGATTTTCTGGTTCCAGTTGGCATGTTTAATGTGATGTCCCATCGGTCCTCGCCATGCTTTAATTCTGGCTAGTGCTGTCATGTCATCCTGCTTTTGCCAACTTTTTATTTCCGACTTTTTTTACCTTTGTATGTAACCGTTGTTTGTGCCTTTGCTGAATTTGTTTTTCCAAATTCACGTGGCCTTCCTATTTTCGGCATACTGCACCTTCTTTAGTTTTGTTTCCTTTTTTCTCTTTTTCTGGTATTTTTTTTTTTTTTACTGTGCGATGGGTGGTCGATTTTCCTCATACAGTTTCAGTCGGCTCCCGTTCATCATTCCTATGAGGTATGTGCCTGCTAAATCTCTTAAATGTACATCTCCCCCATCTATGACCTATTTTACTTCGTATGGTCCTAACCAATGCATTATGAGATTTCTCGGGTGTTGAAATGATTTGTTGTCATACATTAATACTAGATCTCCTTCCTTGAACATTTTCTTCTTGATGTGTTGATCGTGCCAAGCTTTGTCTCTTGATTTTTGCACCTGTTGATGAAATCCTTATAGGATTCGGTCTTCCTCCATGTTCAATAACTGATTCAGTATTTCTTGTACCACACCTCATTCTGTCATTTGTGTGATAGCTGCTATGCACAAGCTGGGTACTAAAACTTCTAATGGCATTACTGTTTCTTGGCCATAAACCAGTTTGAATGGTGTGTGTCCCGTCAACTTTTTGCATGTAGTTTTGTATGCCCATAATACTGTTGATACCTTGAGGTCCCAGTCATCTCTGTTGATGTTACATATCTTTGTTAGTGCCTTCTCAAGAATTTTGTTGAAGGCTTCTACTGTGCCATTTTCCTGTGGATGATACAGTGTGATTTTCTGGTGATGGAATTCAAATTCCTCAGTCATTGTGCGGATGGTGTTGTTTATGAAGTGTGTACCTTGGTCTCTCATCAAGTCTCTTGGGTACCCAAATCTCATGATTACTTGTTCAAACAAAAAGTGTGTTTTTGTTTCTTTGTTGCAATCTTTTATTGGTGTGGCTTTCACCCATCTTGTTAGATATTTTGTCGTAGTGATAATGTACCTTTCCCCTATTATTTTGGATTGTAGGTTAATTGGTCCCACAAAGTCTATTTCCCATTTTTCAAATTCCTGTAATGTTACTTGTGTTCATAGTGGCATCTCGTCTCTTCTATTGGGTGTTCCTACCCTTTGATAGACATCGCATCTCTGACAGTACTCTTTCAAGTCTCTATGAATTGTTGGCCACCATAGTCCTACGTGTAGTACCTTATGCGTGGTATATTTTCCTGCATAATTCACTCCTTCCATTCCCTCGTGGGATTCTGCTAAAATTATTGGTCATTCGTGCTCTAACACATACCTTCGCAAAATTATATCTGGGCCCATCTTGTATAAATGACCTGCAATCAATTGATAGTCGGCCGTGTGAACTACTAAGTTCTTCTTCTGCGCGGTGGTGTAATCGTGTGGTGCAATACCTGTTCTCAAGTACTAGATGATCTCTGTGAATTAATCATCAACAATATATACTGAGAATAATTGTGCATCCGAAAAGTTGTCTTCTAAATTCGTAGGTTTTTCTCCATTTGTGACCCTTGACAGGTGGTCATGTCCTGCATTCAATTTTCCTGGTTTAACTATTACTTCAAAGTCAAATTATTGAAATAATAGTAACCATCGACAAATTATCCCCCCAAACACTGGCTTCTTGACTAGGTATTTTAGGGCTGAGTGATCTCTGAACATCTGAAAGTGTTTTCCCAACAGGTAATGTCTAAACTTCTATAGTGCATAGACCATGGCTAGCCCTTCCCTTTCTGTCATGTTACAATTTTGTTCTAATTCTGATAACTTCTTGCTTGCAAAATATATTGGGTGATCCAAGTCTCCCACTCCTGGCTGTGCTAAGATAGCTCCAAGTGCTATCATTGATGCATATACATGGACATGGAATGTCTTTTCCTAGTCTGGAAATACTAATATTGGCGCAGTGACCATATTTTCCTTCAAGGTATCCATACCGTGTTGACACTCGTCAATCCATTTATACTTTGTATCCTTTCTTAACATCTTTTCCATTGGTGTTGTGATCTATGTATATCCTTTGATGAATTTCCTATAGTATCCTGTGTGTCCTAATGTCGCTCTTACCTGGCGGACTATTTTTGGTGCTGGTAAGTTAAAATTGACTGCGCTCTTTGTCAAATCTACTAATAGGCCTTGTTTACATACTATATGGCCCAATAGTATCCCAAACGGTATCCCAAATATGCATTTCTTGATGTTCAGTGATATCTGTCACTGTCTGCATCTTTCTAACATCAGTCATAAAACTTCCACATGGTTTTTCAGGAGGCTATATGTTGTCCAGTCATCCAGGTATACTTCAAGAAACTGATTAATGAATTCCTTGAATGTTACGATGACCACTCTGGAAAATATTATTGGTTCATTGTTTAGTCCAAACGGCATGACTATGTACTGATAAGATACCCATTATGTCGCGAACATGGTCTTATGTCTATCTTCATGTGCTATCTTAATCTAATGGTAGCATGAGAATCCATCAGTGAATGAGTAAGATTGATGTCCTCCCACGTTCTCTAACACTTCATCTGTGAACGGTGTAGGGAATGGGTCATGTAGGCATGCATCATTCAACTTCCTCAAGTCGACACATATCTTGATTCCTCTTCTTTGTTTCTTGTCCTACACTACTATCGGACTTATCCATTCTGACTCCTCAACTGGTTTGATGATGCCAGATTCGAGCATCCTATCAATTTCATCTTTAACTTTTTGTTTATATATGGGGTTTAGTCTGTAGGGTTGTTGTCTGGTAGGTCTCACGTCAAATCTGAGTGGTATCTTCATTTATCCTAGTTCTTCAGCTATAAATGTTGTGGGAAAGAGATCAATATATTCAAGTAGAAACGCTATGATAATTTCTACTGTTTTCTGATCCCAGTAATCCCCAATGTTGGCCATTTTAGGATGCTGAGTTGTCCCAATGTTAACTTTATTTACCTTGATTGGCACGGAAATGACTTCTGATTCTATGGGTGGTCCCTCCACATCTCTTAAGCCTTCCACTTCGTCAATCTAAATATCGTGCGGGTCCTCTTAATCCAGTGCTTCCTCCTGTACATGGTAACATGACAACAGTTCCTTAAATGTTTGTTTGTTTCGTCATTGCTCTTCTGTGATAAATTATGTTTTAGCTTATTTGATGAATATCACTCCTCTAATCCGTTTGATGGATGTGTCGATTTTGGGGTTCTCATGCTCGAATGAGAAAGTGATTGTGAAGTTCTATTGCAATGTCTTCCATGTTGTAGTTCCTCTGCGCAATTCCTGATCTGTATACTAGTTCGCTGGTATGCCCTCTAAAGTATGTATGAAGTGATGAGGCCATTCCTCTGGTGGTGTCATTTTCCACCATGTTTTTCACTTCTCCAAATGTTTCATTGGTGTCCCTTGTCCTTCATACTTCTGTTTTCTATTGTTTTCTTGTTTTGTGCCAAACCTTATGCACAATAATCACTTACATTGATACCAGTCTGTGATTGTCTCTTTATGTGTGCCCCACCATCTTGCGGGTGTGGCCTTTAGTGCTAAGTCAAGTGCTAACAGTCTCTGATTCTGTAATACTTCGACTTCATATTGTGTTAAGAATGTTTCCAAATCATTTAGTCCGTGGAAACTAGGTGGTTCCCTGATTTTTGTGCCTACCCACCTTACTACGTAGTTTATTCTTGCACATATTCTCGTGGATACTTTGTGTAGTCTTTGCTACCAGTTTTCTAGCCCAGTGTCTAAGTCTGTTGCACATGAAGTAATGCTCTGCAAACTAAGTACCCTGTCTATAGTTGGGTTTACGTAATCCTCATCACATGCAATTGTTTTGTACAACTGGTCGATTTCCTCTATGTCCAGACAAGTGGGTTCTATGAACCTATCCCCTTCGGATGGATCTAAAGGTGATATGAACCTGTATTCTCTGGATTCAATTGTCATTTTCTAGGTTTTCAAATTGATTATGGCCTTGTTTTGAAATGTCCAATCCAGACCAAGCAATGTCGAGTAAGGTGTTGTTCCATCTACTATTTCAATGACTTTGAAGTCTTCTTTAGTGCGCACTACATCAAGATCTATTGTCACTCCTTTCAGTCTACCTATTGGTAGGACCCTATGTTGGTTTTCTAGTTTCAATTGGACATTTGAGTATCCCAGTGTTGGCTCTCCCATGCATTGCCATGTCTTCTTTGGTAATACATTCACTTAGGATCCTAGATCTAGTATAATGTCTCCCATGTTGAAATCCCCAATGTTAGCATTCAATCTAAATTCCATGCTTGTTCTTCTTCTTGTATGTAGGTGGTTGAGGATTTTTGGTTCTGGCTTTTCGTCCATCTCACTGCTACATTTCTCTAGTATGTTTTGCAATATTTTCACAGATGATGAATCACTTAATACTTCCACGCATGATTGCAAAAATCCTTTGATTGTACTTACTTGTCCCATGGGTTGCATTCCGTTGGTATGATCCAGTGAGGGTGGCATCTCATATTCTATGGCTTCCTTGAATGGTTGTGCAATTGAAGTCGATGTTGTGTCCTCCTTATGAAATTCTTGTCAGGCTTATTTAAATATCTCCTTTTCCTTTTTCGCGTCGAACTGCTTCTTTGGTTCAGTGTTCTTATTTACCCATTGGTTTTGTACTGGTTCCTGTCAAACTGCATCAGTCCCTATTTTCGTTCCTCCATGAGTGAATATGTTGATGTTTCATCTGTCATCCCTTGCTTCAAATGAAATCCACTGAACATTCTGATTGGTTTGGTTCCTCTTTTCCTGAATATTTACTAGTAGTGTTAGACATTCCTCTGTATAGTGGTCTGATGCGTGACAATACATACAATTTGCTGGTGGAAGTGGACATTCCCGTGCATAATGTCCTAGTTGTTGACAATTGTGACATGTGATTGGTCCTCTACCTCACTTGAAACCTCCTTTGGCTCATCCTCCTCCTCTGTAGCCTACTCGATCACCTCTCGACGCATTATATTGTGGTGCTTGATTGTACTGCGTGGTGTTGTACTGGTGTTGTGCCAGGTTGTACTGCGGATGCGTGTTATTCTATGGTTTTTGCGTAGTATTATACTGCAGTTGCATAGTGTTGTAAGGAGGTGGGGCTTGATTGAATTGTGGCACTACTTGCCCATTCATCATTTCTTCCTATACCCTATATGCATCTGATGTTATTTCCTACATCAACTCCATGGTTCTACAATCTTTATCATCGTGTCCCATTGATTTGCAAACGGTGTGCTATGAACGCTTTGGGACAACCTGGTATTTCTACATCATCGTGCAGTGGTAAGGGTCATGAACCAGTTTCTTGCATATTTCACACCAGATTCCTCCTTGTGGTAATGGGTTTGGCGTACCAGCTGCCATATATTGCGTGAATGTTGGACACTCGTTCTTGTGGTGTCCTTTTTTCCTGCATGTGGTGCACCAAATGACTTCTCGTTTGTCCTTGTTCTTATTCTGGTTTAGATGAAATGTTAGATTCTTCAAATCCTCCTTCAGTTCTTCAATTGTTGGGTCCATCTATTGGTATTAGTTCTCTTCCAGTTGCAAGGTTTCCTGCAGATCCTCTTCTTGTGTCTGGAACTTCTATTGTCGTAAAGGATATTTTAAGTGTGGTAGTAGTGAGATGAAAAACAGGTGCCGATGCTTTAGATCAATCATAAGGTATTTGAGCTTTCTCTTCATTTGGTTGAATCTCTAATCAATATCCCATACAGATTCTCCTGGTTTTTGTCTGATTTCGATCATCTCATTCATGTACTGATCCTTTGAGCTCAACTTCTGGAACTCATTAATCAATAGCTTCTTAATGTCGGTGACTGTCCTTGTCATTCATGGGGCACTGTTTGTGTCTAGACTCATGTACCGGTCTAGTGCATGGTCTCTTAGCGTAATTGCTAGCTGTG
>SNQJ01S0004973.1:181681-218204 GCA_010110895.2 Picea sitchensis
TTCAACCTTAGTATCAACCCCTGTAGTAGATACGAAAAATCATAGAAAAAGACTTCATGTAGATCAGTAAATACGTATTTATCCAGATATCTACGAGGTGTGATCCTAGGGTTTCTATCATATTTTTGTGCAAACTCTAGTTCTTTGGTTCTCAACCATACTTCGATTTCTTCTTTTGTGGGGTTCCACAGTGTCAATATTCCCTTCTAGTGGCTCATTGATCTCTTCTTTCCTTCGTTCTCTTTGTGCTCAATCTATCTCATCTACTCAGTCCTTTATCGTTCCTATTAACGCGACAATGAAACCATTTGTTGGTTATCTATTACTTACTCTTCCCTCTTGAATATCTGAGTTATTGACCCAAGGTTCATGTATTTTAGGTTTCAAACAAATCCTCTAAAACTATTGGACCTCCTGGTAAACTACAAGGAAACACAATACACAAATTGTACTGCGCAGTGTCACCTGAGATAGCTTTAAATGGGTGGTTGTAAGACTCAGGTGTTTACAACCTAGGATTGAGTATGAGATATGGGTTTATTGTTTAGATCCATGCACTATGAATTGTGACTGCAATCTATTGTTATTCGTGGTCCTGCACCTATCTACCACAGTTTAATTCCCGAGCAACACAATCGTATTCCATAACAATATATTAACTCATTCATCAAGAACAACAATTAACTGCTGAAATAAAAGTAAAGACATACATGCATTAATCACATTACACAGATATTACCTTGGTTCACCCCCTCTTGGGCTACATCCACAAATATTTGGCTCTTGGATCTTTTATTATGGTATTTTTTCATCTCCAGCGTCGCGCACTTACACTTCTCCTCAGATGGGTAAGATCTATATGAGGCGAACTAGATCGCACTGGGCCCCTCAGCCTGCAATCTAATCCTCAGATCTTCCTCCTCTCCTCTATTCTTATCTCAACAACTTACACAATAGTTCATCACAATATTACATATCGCATCGACTCATACATATTCAGAATGAACAATACATAGAGAAACTAATCAAGAACCAACCTTACACAATAGAAACTGGAACTCTCTATTATACATACGTATCTATTTTTATATCTATCGGTCTCTTCAACCATTTACAATGTATTACAAAAATCGTAACCCTACCGGCGTTAGGTATTCCTCCCATGGGCACATGTTGTTCTTCCTCCGAGCTGTCACTTCCCTTGTGCACACTTTCTTGCATGTGCACATGTTGTGTTTCCCTCCAGTTGTTACTTCAGTTTCTGCACGCTTTATTTCCCCATGATCATCCTTCTTTCCAGTTAGGCCTGCTACCAACAAGTGGTACCATTGGAATTTTTGGTACCTAATCTGCATGTCGCAACCATTACTAACATGACATAATGGGGTGTATTAGAATAAAATCTAAGTCAACTCATGGATATGGAAGAGGATAAGATCCTGGAAGGATTTCACCAGGAAGTACAAAAATCCAGAGACAAATATTGGCACGACAAACATATCAAGAAGAAAAGTTTCAAGGAAGGAGACTTAGTATTTCTATATGACAACAAATTCTTTCAAAATCCAGTTAAATTTAGAATTCATTGGCTAGGGCCATATGAATTATAGCATGTCAAAGATGGAGGATTTGTGTGACTAAAGGATCTAGCAGGAATCGAATTAAAGGGAATGATCAATGTGAGTTAACTAAAGTTGTACAGGGACAATCAACCTCACCAAGTATAAATAGGGGCAACGTAGTAAGGAAAGTATGTATATAGTGTACCATAGAAGATATTAGACAGAAAAATGACAAAACCAAACAAAAAGAGAAAAAGGAAGAAAACAAAATACAGAAATACAAACGACAAAAAATACAACAACATAGAAAAAGTTTTACGCAGGATTTACCATTCTAGATATCAAAATACAATGCACAGTAAAAAGTAAATTTGGTGCAAATGTATGCAAAAAATTAAAAATGTCCGTGAAAAGGTCTATAAAGGGCGGAAAGTGCACAATTATTTAACACTTAGCGAATTTTGAGCTCAGAGAAATTAGAAGAATCTATGCCCTAATTTTGAAATTGTCACCAAAGCTAGCCAAGATTATGACAACCGCAAAGGATGGCGCCACCAAAGTCGGGGTTGTCAGGAAAGTTTATCCAGGTCACCTGACAAGGTGAGAGGCACTAGGAAAGGATACAACCCGAGACCATATTCGAGCTCGAGGACGTGGCCACCTTGGAGCCAGAGTCTAGTAGTCTGAAGCGGGTTGAGGAAGAGATCCTTACAATTTAGCGAGGAGAGGTAGGGAAAAGCTTCGGGGTGAAAATGGGGTTTCAAACCCTAACCCCAAGGATCTTGCAAGACCGACTGACACAGAGGAACCAAGACTGTCCCAGTCATGAGACGAAGTCATGTTCGAGGACATAACATACTGACTAGACTCACCTAGGGATTAAGAGGGCGCAAAAGTTGCCAAGTTAGGAACATCCATTGTGGGGAAGAAAATAAATACCCCCGAGAGTCTATAATTTTTCTTACCATTCATTCCAGACGCAGTCCCCACTATCGAGGATATGTTGGGGAAAGTTCCCAAGTTGTGTTATGTGGACCATGACATGAGTGACACAAAACAATTCTAAGAGTTTCACAATGATAGCTATTTGATAAACATAGGTGAGATTCATCCCCTAGGATGGATAGTGTTAGAGACCGCATAGTGGATTATAGGGCTATACAACTCCGACATCATGAATTTGCTAGACATTCCACATTTCAAGCGAGGAAAAAATGGCAGCCTCTACGTCCAGAAATTAGTGTCCCAGGTCCATGGGGTCATCCTCTGGATGGATAGACCCATATAGATAGATGTAGCACTCATTGCCAATATTACAGGATTTCCCACAGTCGACATGCAATGATAAGAGTTTTTGGAAAACAAGGCGTGCAAGAAGGAACTGGAAGAGTAGGTGAAGTCACAGTTTGGCACAATGCGGGGGAATAGAGACCTCATTATAAAAGAAATAATTTATTATGTGAYGAGGTTCACCAACAAACTGATATCATGTAATCTATTAAGGAAAATTTTTCGAGAGGAATCACCTGCATTTGTAATCGTAGTGGCAACGCAGTGCGAAAAAGGGAGGATATTCAGCTGGGAAACATATTTATTGAACCATTTCCTACTGGACTACCACGACGTATAGGATAATGGAACTAATTTTCATTACTCTTGGCTCATGATATTGGTCACTCTCATAGGGTGGCAGGAGCCCAAGTACACCACCTTCCTCAACAGGACAGGGAAGTTCTACGCAACCAGGTATGAGTCCCTCTGGCAGGAAAAGGACAACAAAGTGCAGACGTCAAACAACACGGTGTTTTCCATGTTGTTAGAATACATTTAGTAGTACACTGCTAACACATGGCGCATCCTGAGGGAGGTTGCACARGAAACAAAGGGGATTATGAATTTCAAGGCATCCCGACACCATACATGGATCCAAGATGGAAGGGATCCCAAACAAGCATGGATAAAAATCCAGTACTACGTGACCAGGGGGTAAGTGGAGTGGATCATCAAATATTGGCTTGTGCAGTGGCAGAAACCAATAACAAAACCCACCACCAGGATAGGTACGATGTAGTCCGTTAAGCCTAAAGACACAACTAAGGCATGCACGTGAGAAAAAACATGGAATCTAGCTGGTAATACTCATAAAACAATAGTGTGAACAATGCCAAGTGGGATCACAATCCCAAAAAAATCAAGGAGAATTCCCACAATATCACAAACAGAAAGCTAGCCAGAGGATGAGAGGAAGAATCCAACACAAGGTCAACAGGAAACATGCCCTGGCACAACCAGTGGAGCACAACCCTCATAATTGGAAAAGGATGTTGCGCAAGGAACAAATGCACACAAAAAAAGAAAATATGACACAGAGGACCCAAAAATCACCCTCACTTGGGATGATACAGAGCTCGTCGTGGGAAAGTTTCAAGACAGGAGTGAGGAAGCGGTCAAAACAACAGAGGAACAGAGAGATGAGATCATGGATAAGTTAATAGAATTCCATACGAATATACAACAACTACGAGGCCACGTAGAATTTGAGGCCACCATGTATCAGAAAAAGGCAATACCTAGGCCACCTATGTAGAAGCATGATGAAGAGATGGTATAATTTGTCTCCTAGAGTAGCGACACATTTACCATCATGCGCGAAATGATCTAGCTTGATCCTGAAACAATGTAGACACCATTGTAGGAGTTCGAAGAGTTGGACATAATAATGGCATATATACCCACGAAGTCTCTATACAGGCTACAAGTGAGTGTCATTCAAGAAGTGTAGTACAGGTCCCACACAGATGCCACAAACCTAGATATGGGAAGAGCAATCGTGGAAATTCTACAAATTACATGTGACTAGCTAACTGTGGAGAAAGAAGAACAAAAATATCACATGAACAGGCTTGATTAGGGATGACTGCAACCTATAATAGAATCCCAAACAAAGTGCAAGTAGCAGATCCTAACACCGTGCAAAATATTGATCACATTGTGAAAACAATTGATCAATACTGGTAGGAGATCGAAAACCTCAAGGAAAAACTCACTCCTACGACTCCCCCAGAGGTAAAAGAACAAAGGAGACAAGATGTTGCAGGACAAATGGATGAAATGAAAATACAAGTCAACAAAGATGTGTACTTTTTTGATAGGGAAGCATAGCTATGCATAAGATTCGAGGAAGATGAATAGGTCCAGCAGTGGGACCAAGAAGAAGGAAAGATAAGTGCAGCCATCCAGGACCTCATGCGGAGGCATAAAACAATGAGTATCATCAAGCGTCCCATGGGAGAAAAAGACATGGAGAAGATACAAGAAAATCTAACAGTAGAACAGATGTAAAAGTAGGAAATATAGGCATAGATGGAACCTCTTCAAGAGAAAGCAGCGCAGCTGATCATGCAATTGGAGGAGAAAAAGAGAAACATGGAAAAAGCACAGGTAGACAGTGCAGCAATGATCGAGGAGGAGATCACAACGCAAGCATTAGAATATATCACAAAAAAGGTCACGCGGGTCCAAACACGAGGAAAGGAACTTGCAAACATGTTCCACAGTCTAGCATAGGCTATTGAGCGAGTGTGCAAAGCCTAGGTGGATCGGGACGAGCCACATGTCAGTGTTGGGGGCTTATTGGGAGCAAGCTCATTTTTTGGAAAATGCTATTTTTGGAAAGAAAAACACGAAGTGGGAGAAAGACGATTGGCAAGAAAAGCAACATGTACAAGGTAAAGTTGCATGCAAAGGAGGAAATCATGCAAGGTACACATGCAATAAGACCTAACCATACTAGGGCTAGGGTTTTGGTAAAAATTGTAACAATTTTTAAATTGATAGGAGAGTATAAATAAATACCTAGGGAGTCTAGTTCGAGGGGGGGGGTTGTGTTTGGTTTCTCCTAGATTTTGGAGTTACAGGGTGTGTTATCGCAAAAGAACATTGTATGCATAACCTGTTCTTGTGATAAGTTGTTGAGTTGTAGAGAGTAAGTAGGGTATATATTGAGCGTTAGATCATAGGCTAAGGAGTGTGGTGTGATCTAGTTCACCTCATTAAATATCTTAACCCAACAAAGGGGGAATTGCAATTTTTGCAGTGCCATGACTTTGGAGAAACTATAATAAAAGAGAAAAGAAGCCAAATATTTGTGGACGTACCCGAGGAGGGGGTGAACCACAGTAGATCATGTGTTATGTGAAATGTTTATTATGCATGTTTTTTTTGTTAATGGTTAAATATTAGATGAAAGTATTGATGAGATAGTTAGATCTCGTGATTTTCATGCATGAATAAAGAACGATAGAGTGTTTAATATAGGTGGAAAATAGATAACTAAAAAAAGATCACAAAGTAGAATCCCATATTCCCACTCATCCCCAGGCTGCAATAACCTAATCATTGCATCCACCCATAGAACTATATCGGGTGGGACTGAATAGTGAACCCTGTGTATTGCGCTGCCTTCTGTTTCACAATGGGGGGCGATAGTTTTAGAGGTATTTGTTTGAATCTTTCTCAGATCTGAACCTGGGTCAACTTATGACAATAAAGTGAGATAAGAGTAGATAAAGTACTTAACCAAGAAAGTTTTTGAGTCAAATGTTAATTCTAACTCTGAATCAAATCCAGAAGGAGGTAAGCGGATTATCGATGTTGAACCTAGTTCCATGGTCGCTACCACCCAAATACAGCCATGTCAACTAGAAGAACCAAAGGAAGAGGAACACCTCTTTCACTCATATATGTGGGTAAAGCGAGCTCCACTTCATTTCATTGTCGATAGCAGCATTTAGAAGAACCTTATCTCAATAGATGTCATCAACCAGTTGGACCTTCTCATGAAACCACACTCACATCCATACACCATCGGTTGGCTTCTCCAAGGAAGAGATATTTGTGTCAACCAACAGTGTCGTCTCCCCTATGGCATGAATCCTTTCAAATACAAGGTATTGTGTGATATTTCTCCCCTTGAATTTTTTGATGTTCTTTTAGGAAAACCATATTTATGGAAGAAACATGTTGTGTATGGGTCTAGACCCTGTAGTGTTATTATTTATTTAGGTATACAATTGTACAAGATACCAGAGGTGGCACCACCTACCGCTATTTCTTTAATCTCTACTAATAAATGCATTAATGTCATTTCACATATCAGGAAGTTTGTCTTCTTTGTGATCGGTGCTCATAGTATGCAGAAGGTCGTCGCCACAGGCATGGCCTCTACATAGATTATCTCTTTGTATCATAAGAAAGTGGACACAATCATGGAAGAGTACAGAGATATATTCTCCTCACCCACCAGGGTATCGATGCACAGCTAAGTCAAGCATCCAATTGATCTAACCCCCGGTTCACCTCTTCCTAATGGACCAATCTATCATCGCTCGTTGATGGAAAATGAAAAAATCAATCGTCAAATACAAGAGATTCTTCAAAAGGGGCACATTAGACCCATATCATCCCCTTCTGAAAACCTGATTGTACTGGTGCAAAGGAAATACGGGACTTGGTGGATCTACATTGATTACAGAGCATTAAAAAATATCACAGTAAGGAACCGGTACCCAATTCCCAGAATTCACGACCTTCTTGACCAACTCAAGGGGGAAATGTTCTTCAGGAAGATTGATCTGAATTCCGTCTACCACCAATTTCCCATTGAACCAACTGATGTATGGAAAACAAATTTCAAATCTAAATGAGGTCTCTTTGAATCACTGGTCATTCCCTTTGGATTAACAAATGCACCAACCAATTTTATGAGGCTGATCGATGATGTATTGAGACACTTCACCAACTCTTTTGTGGTGGTATATTTGGATGACATCCTGATATTCAACAAAACTTGGGAGGAGCACATGCAACATATTCAATAGGTTTTGAGCACTTTGCGATAGAACAAGCTATATGCCAACTTGGAAAAATGATCCTTTGGCCTGAATAGGGTCCAATAATTGGGATACATTGTTGATGAACATGGGGTACATGTTGATCCAGCTAAGATCCAAGTCATCCATAAATGGCCAGCCCCGACCACACTAACCGAGCTTCAGAGATTCCTAGGATTGGCCAACTTCTACCAACGATTTGTTTTGGAATTCTGCCATATTGCATGGGACCTCAGCCAAGTGACCAAGGGTGGTGGTAGGACAAATTTCGCATGGGGGAAGGAATAAAAAATATCCTTTGATGATTTGAAGCATTGCTTGAGCTCAACTCTAGTACTCTCCTTAGCCGATCTGCAACAACCATTCGAGATTGAGATTGATGCATTTGACTATGTTGTAGAAACAGTTCTCACTCAACAAGGTCATTCGATGGCATACCATAGTGATGCACTCTTATATATCATCAAGAAATACCCCACTTATGACAAGGAAATGTATTCCATTTTAAAAGCTTATCGTTGATGGAAACATTACACTCTGGGAAAGGAGACAATCATCCACATTGACCACAAGCCTCTGTAGTTCATACAAACATAGGGAAAGTTGCAGAACGACCACAATCAGAAGTGTTCCACCTACCTACAACAGTTCCATATCAACATCAAGTATAATACAGGGAGAACAAATCATGTCGTTGACTTCCTCAGTCGACCTCCCATGGTTTCACTCACCAGTGTGCTCCATTCCTGATGACATGAGTCACCTGAGTGGCCCTGAATTTATCAGCAATATCCAAACTTCACGACCACCTATCAGATCTTGGGTAAAGGAGTGAATTTCACCAATTTTCACATTCAGGATGGATTGTTATGTCATTTTGGACATCTCTTTGTTCCTGCAAGAGAGCATGCAAAGATAATCTAGGAAGCTCACTACAGTCAAATGGTCAGACATTTTGGCTTGGAGAAAACTGTGGTCGTTCCACGGAAACATTTTTATTGGCCAAAACTCCGATAGGATGTCAACAATTATATCATATATTTCACTTCATGTTCCATTGCCAAGACATCCATAAATAAGTAAGGTTTATACACCCCTCTTCCTACTCCCGAGAGGCCTTGGGAATCCATCTCGATGGATGATATGTCTTGCCTTCTATCCACAAAGAAAGGAAATGATTGCATATTTGTGGTAGTTGATCAGTTTTCGATGATGGCCATCCTCACAACCTGCAATAAGAGCATCAAAATAACATATACTGCCAAGATATTCTTCAAATGAGTCTGGGTCCATTTTGGGATACCATAGACCATCATCTTTGATCAGGAAAGAAGGTTCCTCAGCACTTTTTGGTCGATTCTCTAGTCACTATTGGACACCAATCTTACTAAATCCATTTATTTCCACCACAAAACCAACTTCTAAACATAGATCTTCAATCGGATGATTTTACACATCCTGCGCATGTACAAATCTAAGCATCTGCGTACCTAGGATGAGAGTCTCCCATATGTTCATCAAAGCTACAAAAACTATCTCCATAGCTCCACCAACCATAGCCCATTTCAGGTGGGGAAGGGATTCCAACCTTTGGGTCCCATTGATGTTGCATTACCACTTTCCATCACACAGGCCAAATTTTCCCATGTTTAGTCTGAGGAAAACACACCAACTAGATTAATCAAGCAGATTCAACACATCCGCCAATAGGTCCATGAGATTTTGTAGAAATACAATACTAAGTACAAATAGCGCCATGATCAAGAAAAGATACCACACCAATTTTAGGTGGGAGACAAGGTCTGGTTACATTTGCAGAAAAAGCGCCTTACAGGGCCCAATCAGAAACTTCTCCCACTTCTCGATGGGCCTTACACTATCACCAAGTATGTGGGTAACAATGGTTTTGAGCTCAACACCCCACCTTTCATTGGCTTGCACCCAGTGTTCAATGTGGACCTCCTTTGGACATATTTTTCACCCTTATTAGACACCTTAGAGATCATGGAACAACTAAAACCAATAGAGATCAAACATGAATGCATCGAATAGGAATGCAATGATCATATAGTGGATGCATAGGTCAAGGGAACTCACCAACAGAGTATCCAACTTTATCGGGTTGTCTAGGTAGGGAAACTCCTACACCAAGGAAAGTGTCTCACACAGGGCCAAATTCAACAAAATTTTCCTCACCTGATGGGGGAAATCAACACAATGGAGACCATTTCTTCCTAAGGGGGGAGGATTTATTTAGGTGGATATTGGTGGCCACCCACCTTTTCCAACTGGCTCCTCTTGACAGTTTTTAGTTCGACATGTTCTTTTGTACTTCTTTGTAATTGTGGGTTCTACACTTCTAGGGCTGTTTGAATCCCTACACATCTTCCAGGTGGATATTGGTGGCCACCCACCTATCCAACCGACTTAGTTTGGAATTTTTCATGTCAATACATCTTTATGTACTTCCAGGACTGTTTTGGGTCCCTAAACAATGTTTTTTTTTTCTTTCCACAGTCAAACTATAGACATAGTCAAATTTTGACGGCATAATGTGTATTTCTTGAAAAAACCTTTCTAACGGGCTCCCACACGCCTAAAACAAAGGTCGTATGCAAAATCTATGACCCCGGGAAGTTGAGGTACCAACTTACCCATCGTGACCCACATAACGTTTGTCGTTTCACCTCCTAGGGTTAGGTTTTTGGATGTCTAGGGTTTTGGCATTTATAAATAATGTTAAAAGGGACTCTGGAGCCTCATTGTAATGATTCTTCTCATAGATATTCAGGTAGCAGCCACATCTCTTCTCAGAGATAGCTACCACCATTTGAGCAAGCTATTTCAATTTTGCAGTTTTACAGTTTCATCCTATTTCATTTGTTCAATAGAAGTTATTATTCAGTGGATATTTGTTATTATCTTTGTGTTATTGTATTCATTCTATTATTCATTTCATTTCTCTCATAAATCCTAATCACCTTGGATGAGAAGAGAAAAATTAGAATGTCCAAGAAAACCCTAGGCCATATTTTCCAAAGTTGCAAAAATACCCTTGCTAAAATTTCCAAACTCCTAGCACAAATGCTCACTCACTTATGCTGACTCCATAATGACATAATGAGATTTTCTAATGGGAGTATAATGTGACTTTATAAGCCCTTATCTTACTCTAAGGATCCCTCTACTAAACTCAACATTAAATTAGAATATTTGATTCCTCCTTGTGGGTGTGAAGCCCCAACACAAGTCCACAAATATCATCACCAAACCCATAAAGAATATTTGATTCCTCCTTGTGAGGTGTGTGAAGCCCCAACACAAGTCCACAAATATCATCACCAAACCCATAAAGCCCAAACACAACTCCAAGGGAATTTTCATTGAAACGAATGTGTAATATGGTTCCAACAAATATTCCCAAATGCAAGACACCAAGTCCACTAATTGTGAATACCTCCTGAAGCTACAAAACATCAACACTTCCTCTTAGTGAGAGAGGTATTCCATCCTCCATCACATATATTTGTGTCCTATACTCTGTGAAGTCTAACTCCACACAACTCCTATACTGGACCTGCTACCATAGTTTCACTCCAATCCTCTTGATTGGATTCTCCCTCTATCATGAAATCAAAACCTATTATATGCCATGGTTTCTCCTAGGAAGACATGATGCTCCCAGAATCCTCTCACTTTTGACCATTGTCCCTAGATTCCTCAACCCATGACACCTTCCTAATAGTCTTATAATATCCCTCTCTCCAATATGATCCTGAAGGTATACTCCCTATGAATGATTGACTCTCCCTCTAATCCCACTAGCTCCCTCTAAATTTGTTGACTACCTCTGAAGTCTATCTCCTTTTGAGTCTTTAAAATTTCCAGAGGTACCTGCTTCCTGACCTTTGTCACTCTTCTACCACTAGCCATGGTTCACATAGGCTGGCCCTTCATCCTATAAATGTTTCTCTCTCTAACTCCAAGAACCACTAATGATATTAATCTATATCCTTTGGGCACAAATAACACATATCCATCCTGGAACAATACATGGTAGCCATTCTTCTCAATATATGAGACTAAGAGAACACTCCTCTTGAGTTTTTGTACCCATATAAAATTATTCATGCTCAATACATCTCTTGAGTCCAATTGGAATTGTATTTCCCTATTTCTCTACACTACATGTCGGGTCCCCATACCATTCTTCACACACATATCTGATTCAATATCTATGAAACTATCAGAAAATTCTCGTGCTCTTTTCATATGGCATGAGGATCCACTATCCACCAACCAAGTCCCATCACTGGATATTGTACCAAAAATGGTAGAGACCAACAAGAACTCCCTCTTAATCCTATCTGCAACCTCATTAACCTTTTTTGTTGATGCATGTTTCTTCCTTCACCCTCTCCTACATTGTGGACACTGTGAAACATAATTACCATGCTCGTGACAAGAAAAACACTCGACCTTGCTAAGGTCCTTCTTCCTTGGCTCTAGAGATACCTCTTTCTCTAGAGAACCACCTCTTCTGCCCTTCATATTATGAGAAACCAAGGGCTGGTTCTCATCACTTCAGCCTTTTTTTTTCCATTCCTAGACTCTAATTGAGACTCCCCCTGGATGCAATCTATCCATAGTCTATCAAAGCATGGTAATTATTCTCATGCATATATCCCCTACACAAATGGTTCCCAATATTTGGGAATACCAAATATTTGGGAATACCACTCAATTCCACATTCACCAACTTAGCATCATCAACTACCTCACCAACATTTTGAAGAAGATCATGAACCTGAATGATCCTCATGAGGTAGCTAACAACTATGTCTGAACTAGACATCTCAACATTTTGGAGTTGGTGCTTCAAGATAAATTTCCAACCTACATTCTCACTTTGGTACAAGCCCACCAAAGCATCATACATCTCTTTGGTTATCTTCTTCTTGGATATATGAGGAATCAGATGATCCTTCATGGATTCCAACAATACCTTATTGGCCTTTACTTCCTCCTTCTTATGAGCTATCGATTCCTGTGGATCAGTGGGACTTGGAAACACAACCTCAACATACTCTTTGAGGTCATTCTCCTCCAAGAGAAGGACAATATTGTCTTTCCAAGCCTGGAATTTTGTTTCCCCTTCTAACATGTCATCAATATTCAAAGTGTTCACCATTGTGACCTTCCCAGAACAAGAAACAAAATCTATAACAACCAATCTGTTGTACAACTAATATGCATCTTCTTGGAAGATAAACCTTCTCTCACATCAAATCCCCATATTTGAGACCATGTCAATCTTTATTCTAATTTCAGATCTGAAAATTACTTGCAGGCGATTCAAACAGTAATCCCTAGGACTATTATCACTGAACCATTTTACACTGAAATTATGACAAAAAATTATAGCAGTGGAAACAACAATATTAGAGAGAAATCATCCATACACATGAGACAAAATATTTTATGCTCTGTAAAATATTAAATTCAGAATTTCCTGAGGGAAACATCAACCCTCCCAACTGTCACAAAAAACACCAATTGGGACAAAACTAGTCCTCTCATAAACAACAAAAATCATCAAATTACTCGATAAAATTCCCAACTTAAAAAATATGCTATAGACCACTTGTACATATTAATGATGTCATCATGTACGGTCATTCTAACCTAGCCAAAAAATCACACATGTGAGCATAAAACCCTTCACATGTATGTTTGTATGGTTTTGGTCACACATGTGACTGTATGGACATTTTTTGTACCAAACATGCAACTGTATAAACCTAATTTCCTCACATGTGTTGTTGTACGTGTAAGTTTTAAACCTATGAAGTAAAGGAATGCATGAAGATTCTTAAGAAAAACATAAATTAATCAATGGACCATACACATAGTACACAGAGATTTACACTGGAAACCCTTACCCGAGAGAAAACCATCCTTCCTTGGTGCTGCACTTTTAACTCTTCATTGTATTAATTTCACCATTCACCATACAATATATAAAATATTTTAGGTATTTCATAGCTACCAAAACCCTAATCCCTTAATCCAGGATTAATTTAGAAAACCGCTAAAAATAGCAAAATCTGGTAAAATCTGGGATCGTTAGACGCAGTTGTCGAATATGATGCTCCCACACACACACATGAAAATAATATAACACATACCAAACATTCTCCCACTTTTTGTTTTCTTTCCATATAGGGGTTCAGAGGATTACTTAGTCAACAATCTAGGGAAACAATGCCCATTGTTACTCTACACCAGGAGAACTTCTCTGTGCTCATAGACTTTGTAAATGAATCTGCAACATTCTTTAATGTTTCAACCTTTTCCAACAACACCTTTTTTTCTTCAACCATGTATCTCACAAAGTGATACTGGACATCAATATGCTTTGTCTTTGAATGATAAGAAGGGTTCTTTTCCAGGAAGATTACACTCTGAATGTCACACTCTAATCTCACTACTTTTTGTACCAACCCAATACCCAAACACAATATTTGTAACGATACTTATTCCTTTCTTGCATGAGTGGCCAAACCTGCCCCCCCATGGGACCGCCCTAGGAAAGCGCATGGCGCACACGACACAAAGAGAGAAGGAAGTTGGGATCATCAGACACAGTTGTCGAATCTGACATGCCCACACACACATGCAAAGAATATAAAACATACCCAACAATATGGCCTTCCCATATGTGTGGCCTACTTTCTCCTTGACACATGCATTTTTTCTCTCTCCTTTCACACATGGGAACTCACATGTGTGGCCTTCCTTGTTGAGAACAAAAAAATCAAAATGCCGAAGAAAAAACTAGCCCTGATTTGCCAAAGTTGTAGAAATACCCTTGATGAAATTTCCAAACTCCAAGAACAAGTGCTCACTCACTAATGCTAACTCCATAATGACACAATGAGGTTGTCACAATATCTCCTCTCCTTTTATAGGATTCTAATATGACTTTAGAATCCCTTATCTTACTCTAATGATCCCTCCACTAAACTCAACATTAAATCAGAATATTTTGTTCATCCTTGTGGGTGTAAAGTCCCAACACAAGTGCACAAATCCCATCACAAAACCCATGAAGTCCCAACACAAATCCAAGGGAATTTTCATTGAAATGAAAGTGTAATCTGGTTCCAATGAATATTCCCACATTCTTGACAAAAAGGCCACTAGTGGTAATACCTCCCGAAGCTACAAAAAGCATCAACATCTACCCCCTGACAACAATTGTTTCTACTACTTCCCAACTAAAAAGTGGGTGCCACTCATGTGTTATCTTAATATAGGATTCAATGATCTCTTCATTGAGATTCACCTATCCCACCTTAGGCATACCCCCAAAAACTATATTAAACCATCACCATAGGTCAATTTCCTGCACATAGATATCTAATATTTTTCATTGCTTGGCCTCTAACTTTGGGTCTAAGTGGGACCTTTATGCTACTAGCCTCACCTCATGATCATGGATTTGTTGTATCAATTGTCACTAATATTACTTTTTTTGTTTCCTCTCACCCATTTAACCCAACATTTTCACACAATGAATGATACCCATCAATAACCTATAAAGATTAGTAATCAAATCAATTCAAATACAAATATAAGTCAAAAACACATAGAGATACACACTTATGGGACCCCACTACTCTCTTGGATGGAGGAGCATATCTATATCCCCTTGATAATCCATCCCCACATAGGGGAACTCCAAAATCACCTATGGTAGTTGTCACCACCAAGTGAAGAACTAGAAGGTGAAGTACCTTCCCACCTCCCCCTTTCCTGTATGGGATAGAACCTCACCCCATTTTTGCATGCATGTATCTCATGGCCCTCCTTCATATATCAACACCTAGGGTTGTTGTAACAATACCTAATTATATAAAATGTAGCATAGGATGAATACAAAAAAGAAAACCTCCTCTCCTTGGGTTTAGCAATGTGTAAGTTGCATAAACATAACCTCTATCATAATAGAGGCCCCAGAAAATAGGAACCTATGAATCACATTCTCCATGACCAACATTTGCTTGTTTTTTATCCTCTCAATTCCTATGGATTCATAGATCCACGCCACCATATATACCACTTCCCATGCGTCCAATCCCTATATGGAGACAAATCCAATGGAGCCACCCTCCTTTCCCTCAAGTTTGGTATAGTACTGGGATATGAATTTTTCAATCATCTGTATGCCCTCCATGTGTGGTGTTAGCTCATTCCTTAGCTCCTTGGTGGAGATTCCTATTAATAAGTACATGTTTTTGTAGGCACTCATCTCATATGGCTGACCCCATGCTATGAAACGACTCTCATCGAGCCGCCACATATGAATCAACTCCTTAAGTTTCCCCTCATTGGAGCAAAGTAGGGGCTAGTGAAAATGATTTAATAGGTAATAACCAACTATCTAATTCCTCATCACAAGGTGGGATCTCACCTCCTAGCACAAATCATCATAGTTTCACTCTCTCCAATGCATAGGCATGTCCAGATATTGGTTAAAATATAGATTCCTACAAAAAGAAAACTCAAAAATGCATCAGCTTGCACAACTATTAGCTCAAAACATGCAAAAATTGTATGGTTGTTCCTCAAACAATCATAGAAGTTGCATGAATGTTCTCTGAATAGTCGTGAAAGTTTTTTTCACAACTAATATTTGAATGATTATGGAACTCACATGACTATACTCATCATCTTTGAACAAATATTACAATCGTATAGTGAACAATTGCGAGAGACAATCTTATGATTGTTCACTTGACATAAACAAAAATTGCATAGCTTCACAATAAATAAGCATGCAAACAAATTGCACAACTGGATATTATATTCTCATGATATGCATAAATTCTGAATGAATAGTCATGCAAGTCTTGCACAGTTATCCACTTGAAATCCACTCAACCCTACAAAACCCCTGAATGGGTTTCAATATGGGCCAATAATTATTCGACCAAAAAATTGAGTAGTTGAAAATGAAGACACATAAGTGACCTATTATCTATATCTTGTAGAATCAAAATATATAAGATGTTGTGTGAATAATGATCATGGGAAAATCATCGACTGCAAAAGCTAAATGTGAACTCTCAAAGGTACAAATGAGTTGTACTTGTTGGTCTCACCTTATTTATATGAACCCTTTACAAACTTATTGAGGTCCATGAAGGATATTAGAAGCTCCATTTTTTATGCCATTCATGCCATTGAAATATTGATGCTACCACCTCTGATGATGTATGCTCCATTCATTTTCACCAAAATGTGCATCCCAAGGCCATTTTCCCCGTGAAATTTCAATAGACATGTGAGCTCACTAGATTTGTTTTTTACACTGTTTACACTATTGGATTCCCTATCATGAATACTTAATTTCATGCAAAAGTATCTAATTTTCTGTGTGCAAGTATTTTTCGAGAACCAAATTTTGTTCTCACCACATGTAGCAAGTCCCTACACACATTTCCCTCAGGTATACTACTTCAAATTGGCATGTAGATACTCTTTTTTGCATATCACATTTCCCAATCTCTCCTTGGAATGTACCTTTAGGATTTCGTTTCTAGTCTCGGTGAGAAATGTTTCCCAATTCCACATACATTCAATTACCACTAGCTAATAACACTCCATCCTCATGGGTTTCCTTGTTTTTAGCACCCGATTGCATTATCGAAAACCATTCCACTCTGGATTCTTTATTATTTGTTTGGTAATTGCTTCAGTATTGCTCACTACACTTACAAATATATATCATGGTTATCTTTCTCTTATCCTAGCTTAGCCGTTCTGTAGTGCAAGCTTCTCTCTCTCTGCATCATATCTTATCTTCAGACATTGGTTCTCTCTCTTCCCAACCTATCCTATCACCCTTCTTACTGACAAGCATTCTTAGAAGTTTGGAACAGAATCCACAATACTTTCCAAGAATAAACACACAAAGAGAACCCCAGTCTCCCCACCAATTATATATTTATACATACAAACTAGGGATTAAAACCCTACTTGGTTCCCCACAAAACCCTATTACAATGCATGACTACTCTAGTTAACTAGTTGTTCGAGCTTCTTTCATCTACTTTTCCATCTGCATGCTTCTTTTTCACTTTGACTACTTGTTCTTCATTCTTTTACGTGTCCTTCCATCTTTAGCATGTCGAGTTGTCATCCTTCATTTTCACTCTCTTTGTTCTCTTGCTTTATTCCTATTTCTTCTTTATTTCGCTTACTATGTTCTCTACTTCTGGATGCGCCTAAATTGCACACTCCCTAGTCTTCCTTGTTCTCCTACGCGCTTTTTCTATACTTAGTATTTTACCAAAATTGTATCCCAAAAATGCCTATCCAACAAGCCCCCAACACTCACTTGTGGCTCGTCCCGAGCCACCCAGGCCTGCTACCTTCTCCTCCATGCCTCAATAAAATTTTGGGAGGCTTCATTTGCTACCTCCACCTCATTTTGTATTTCTTTATGTGATCTCTTTAGACCCTTGCACAGTCAAGATTGTAAGTTTCTCTTTTGCTTCATAGGCTGGTTGACCTACCTTTTCCTGTGAAGTGTCTAGTTCATCGATCACCCTCACTGCTTCTTCCTGCACTGGTCCAAGGCATGGTTGAAGAATCTTCTATTGATCCCTAATTTTTTTTACTTCCACGTATGACTGCCTCTATGCCAAAATTGTTTTCATACATTCCACTGGTGGAAGTGTAATGATCCTATTTGAAGATTTTTGTGCCTTTTCCTATGCTTCTCTTAACTTAGCCTCTACAACCTTCATCTCAGGATCTTCCACTAAGTCTATCCAAATTTTCGTGCTCTCCTCACAAATTTTGGCGCACTCTTCTTCCACCTTCTTTATATTGGTGAATGTTATCATCACCATCCTCTCTCTTTCTCCTCTTACTTTGGGTGGCGTTCCTGGTGCACTTCTCATCTGTAGATCCTCAATATTTTCTCAGAAGTTCTTGATGACTTCGTTGATATTCAATACTTCTTCCATAGTAGCCTCGACTACAATGGGGACTTCTGAAATGGCCTTGTATAATTTCTTGATAGTTTCTTGTGTTTTTTGTGATATGCTTTCAACTTTGTCCTTTTTCTGGATGGATTTATTTACCCTTTCCTCAGCCTCATTTTTTTCATTCATTACTTCCTCCACTTGGACTTCAAATTCCTTATTTTGTTGGAGCGCAGTGTCAGATTGTTTTTTCAACTCGTCCCTTTCGTCCATCATGTTTTCCATCCCTTGATGTGATTCATCTCCTCAGATATTAATATCTTGCAATAATCCTATTTACAAGTCTTGTAATATTTGTATCGGCATCCTCGATACCACTATGTTCAAGTGTCTAGCGCACTCACTTGTTCTTTTAATTCAGATGTTGGAAATTCAACTACGTCCATCTCAATATGGAGTGTTTTATGCACGACTACTAACTGGGTTATGACTGTATGTGCACTTTATGCTTCCTTTCCTATATTTATGGACAGTCCTCCCTTGGTCTTCTTCTCTCTTGTTATGCCAGCTATCTCTAAGATATGTTAGATTGCTTCCAACTAATCTTGCACTCTCTGTTGACACTATTCTCATTTCCTTGTTTCTTCCTCCATGATTTCCTCCACGAAGTCCCATGCCTGGTAGCCTATGTGATCCATATCATCAATGGTTAAAGTATAAAATAGGGTTTCTCTGTGCACTTTAGTCTTCTTATGTGCACCTCCTGTTGGATCCTTCCCCTTATCTTTTATTTTTTGTTCTTCCATAGGAATTGTGTGTTGTGCCTCTATTGTTGATGGCCTAGGAACATCTCCTGCACCATTATTTTGATCGCTCCCCTTTTCCTCATCTGGTTCTTCATTACTCTTATCCTTCTCTTCTTCTTCTTCGGGGCTTCTCCTTGCCTTCTGGATGCCCCATTTTCTTTGTTGTGTTTTTCTACCTTTTCATATTGTTTCACAATTAGGATACGCATTTCCTTCGCTATAATTGGTTGACAATGGCAGCATGTTGGATCCTTGTGCCCCATCACAAACATGGTGCATGCGCAATTTGAAGCACATGATGTAACTTGCTGGCACAATTTGAAGCACATGATATCCTTATATGTTTCCACTGCATCGTCTAAAATGCGCGATTAGATACCTAATCGTATCAAAGTATACAAAGAATGTGACATTATTATCCTATTGTCCTCTCTTGTTGGGCATATGCCATAAGTTGGCACATTACATGACCATATTTCATCTGCCAAATGTGCCCATGCATTGATAGTAACCTGTTTCCTACCATCCAACCAATGCAATCATAATCAACAACCATGCATAGTGAAATTTTGTGTCCTTTTCCTGGGCCTCAATACAATCTTGCAAACATCAGTTCATCAAGAAGGTGGCTCAGTTCATTTGAACCCATGCAATTCATTTTTATGCAACTACAATGAATGCAGATGACACTTCATCCTTTCGACATTTGCGCAGCAACTTGCAGGCCAATACTTGTGTTGGAAACCTAACATTGTCATTGTTGATGTTTTTAACATCTAGTTCCCTTCTCCCCCTAAAATTCTAGAAATTTTCCTTCATCGATTCTGAGAGAGCTCTCTCTTATGTCTTGTTAAACAAAATGGTTGGATACTCGCTTGCCTTTGGGAGACCTCTAATCCTTCCAATCAGTGTATTATCAATTGCAACTGGGGGTTCAAGCCAGAATGTTCCCCCATGGATGCATCTAAGTAGTACCTTCACAAAATCAATGATTTCCAAGCTTCATATAAAGTGTGGAACTTCCAATAGGTTCATTATGGCAGGTACTTCCTCAACCTCTAATGCATTTACTGGTCATTTTGGTTGTTTTATATTCGTTGTTGAGGGCGCTCCAACTTTTAGCGAGACCATTCATCTTGTTTCACATGTTTATTTACTGGCTCTATGGCTATTCTCTGGTAGTTGTATCTCAGCTCTGAATCACTTAGGTTCGATCTCTCTTGTGTGAAACTCTTAGTCACAATAAATTATTCTTAACAACCTTCAATTGTTTGTGTGCCTCCTTTCCAACTGTGCATGTCTCTTCATTCCTTAAATACATTGTGCAATCCACCAATCAGGTTGATGAGTTGTTAAATAAATGCATCTTTATTACCAAATCTATCGTTTGTTTTTTGCCTCGTACTGCCAATTTGTCGTGATTTCTGATGGATTTTACCATTTAATATTATACGACGTCTTTATGACCTATCATTCCCACTTCATATTCATTTTTTTTTTGTGCTTTAATTCTTCCAACGATCTTATCATTTCCCAAATTGCGCAACTATTCTTTCTTGTACATCTATTTTCTTCACAATATTTTTCTTCTGTGTATTATTTTTTGAATTGGAATAGTTCCATCCTATGCGTGATAACCATTCTTTCTGCGCAATTTTGTTTGCCTTGGTACTCTATAATATTTTTTATTTTTCCTATATCTACTTTTTATTTATTTTTCTTCCTTTTTCTACTTTTATTTGTTTTTCTGTATTTTTCCTTCCTACTGTAGTACAATTACTATGATACATGTGTTATGGTGCAAGCCATATTACTACATAGATTGTCGGTTGTCTCTATAGAGTTTAATCCGACTTCCATTCACCATTCCTTCAAGGAATTATCCATTCATGGTTTCCAACTTTGCAACACTTGTCTCTATTACATGTTGAATCACATAGGGTCCTAACCAATGCATTCTAAAATTTCCTGGATGTTGCATGAACTTGTTTTCGTAGAGAAATACCAAATCTCCCACTAGAAACTTTTTCTTTTTGATGTGTCGATTATGACAAGCCTTCTCTCTTGCCTTATGAACTTGTTGATGGAAAAATGCAACGAATCGATCCTCCTCAAACTATACTAACTGTGTCAATATCTTCTCTATTGCACTACAGTCCAATAGATCAGTGATCATTGCAATGTGCATTCTAGGTAGAATAAACTCCATTGGCATCACAACTTCTTTCCCATAGACCAAATTGAAAGGTGTCTGACCTATCAAATTTTTACTTGTAGTCATGTAAACCCATAACACTGCAGTAGCTCTTAAGTCCCAATCCTCTCTCCCTACGTTGCAAATATTTTTCAAAGCATTCTCCAAGATTTTATTAAAAGATTCCAATATTCCATTGGCATGAGGATGATACAATGTACTCTTCTTATGATTAATTTTAAACTCTTCAGTCAATGCTCTAATTGTCTTATTCAAAAAGTGCGTTCCTTGATCATTGAGTAATATGCACAGACATATAAACCTTGTGACTACATTTTCAAACAAAAACCTCGTAGAAGTCTCTGCGATGCAGTATATAACTAGTGCTACATATTCCCATCCTATCAAGTACTCTGTCACAATTATTGTGTACATTTCCCTTTTTCTTATTTCTTGTGGATTGATTGGACCTACAAATTGTATGGCCCATTTATCAAATATTTTCAATGTAACTTGTGGATTCAAAGGAATTTCATTCCTTGTGGATGGTTTTCCCACTCTTTTACATAAATCACATGACTGACAGTATTCCTTAGAATCTCTGTGAAGTGTAGGCCACCAAATCCTTGTGAAAAAATATTTTATGTAGTCGTCTTCCCTGCATAATGTCCTCTTGCAATATCATCATGTGCTTTTGCAAGTATCATCGGTCTTTATTGTTCCAACAAACACCATCTTAATATTTTGTTTGCTCCCAACTTGTATAGATTCCCTGCAATCAGTTGATAACATTCTTCTTTGACTACCATTTGTTTCTTTTGTTCCATTGTCATGTCTATTGCAACCATTCCTATACTTAAAAACTGATCTATTTCCGAAAAGTAATCATCCATCATCTTTACTGCAAATAGTTGTGCATCTGGGAAGTTGCAATCTAAATTTCATACACCTTCTCTTGATAGTATGTGTGATATATGATCTGATACTGCATTCAACTTCCCTGGTTTGACTACAACCTAAAAATCATATTCTTGGAACAATAGTAGCCATCTTCATTGTATATTTTAGCCTTATACAATTATTTACTGCAAATAGATTTTCAATGAAATAACAAAAAAAATACAATGGAAAATACACACATTACACAAAGATTTTTCCCCTGGAAACCCAAACTAGAAAAACCAACATATTCTATATTCATTCACCTCATACATTGTTTACAATAATATATATATATAGGATTTCGTAGCACCCAAAAACCTAATCCAATAACCTAAATTAGTCAACAACCCTAATTCCTTAACTAGAAATAGAAAACCATTGGTGAAAACCATGTGTCGACAAACCACCCAAAATTGGATGCAAAAAATGCCAAAAACTTTTTTGGGGGTGCTACCCCTAAACCCCTGTGACCCTCTTGTGACTCCTTAGGAAAGGGGATGCTCCACCCCCATCTTACCCCCTTGCACGCTCGACACAATGTAGACACTAATTATAACCATGCAAAGAATATAACACATACCCAATATTCTCCCACTTTTTGTTTAGTTTTCATACAGGGTGCTACAAGTTTACATAGTCAACAATCCAGGGTAGCAATTCCCATAGATCCTCTACACCAAGAAAACTTCTCAATGCTCACATATTTTTTTAATGAATCTGAAAAATTCTTCAAAGTGTCCACCTTCACCAACAACACCTTATTTTCTTCAACCATGTCTCTCACAAAGTGATATTGAACATCAATATGCTTTGTATTTTAATGATAAGTTGTGTTCTTCACTGGAAAAATTGCACTTTGAATGTCACAATCTATCCTTATAGATTTTTGTACCAACCCAATACCTAAACACAATATCTGTAACCAAACTAATTCCTTTCTTGCATGAGTGGCTACCATGTATTCAACTTTTGTAGTTGAAAGTGCCACTACATACTTTATTTTTCTCATCCAGTGGATTTCTCCTCTAAACTGGTTAAACGCATACCAACTTGTAGATATTCTATGATCCAGTTCACTAGCTTAGTCTGCAGCCACAAAGCCATGTATTTCCAACACTCTATCCATACCCGGTCTTCTTTGGTACCATCATCCATAATTATCAGTGCCACACAAATACTTGAAAACTCTCTTTACTATTGTCAAATGCTCCTTCCTTGGCTTTGACATATACCTACTCAAAACTCCCATTGCATGTGCAATTTTTGTTCTAGTACATACCATTTCATACATAAAACTTCCAACCACACTCACATATGGAACACAAGACATGTCCTCCCCCTCTTCCCGTGTCTTGGGAGACTAATCTGCAAATAAATTTACACCTATAGGAATAGGGAACCTGACCGATTTATATTCCTGCATATTAAACCTATGCAATATGGTATCAACATATTTTCTCTGATTTAACCAAAGTTTTGTATTTTCTCGATCTCTTTTAATTTCCATTCCCATAATGAAATTTGTAGCACCAAGATCCTTCATGTCAAATTTAGAGAACAATTGAGTTTTTCAGATCCTGGATAATCTCCGTTTCCTACCAATAACATGTCATCCACATACAAGACCAAATAAATCAAATGATCACCAAGTAATTTGAAATACACACAGTGATCCTCTTTGACTCTTGTGAAGCTAATTCCCAATATATAAGTATCAAATTTTTTATACCACATCCCTGGCGATTTTTTTAAACCATACATGGAATTTTTCATCTTGCATACCATCTACTTCTTTCCCTTCAAAACAAATCCTTATGGTTGCTTCATGTAGATTTATTCTTCTAGATCCCCATGTAGGAATTTTGTCTTCCCATCCACCTGTTGTACTTCAAAATCAAACGCAACAACAAAAAATAACATAAATCTAATAGAAGTTAACTTGGAAACAGGAGAAAAATATCACCAAAATCAATTCCCTCAACCTGGGAATAACCCTTTTCTACTAACCGAGCTTTTTATTTCTCCACTTTTCCTTTTTCATTTAGCTTCCTATTAAATACCCATTTGCTTCTAATGTGATTTCTTCCAGTCGGAAACTCCACTAGATCCCAAGCCTCATTCTTATCCAAGGCTACCATTTCTTCATCCATGGAATTTTTCCATATTTTTCCATATTTTTCCATCCTCTGAATACAATGCCTCCCTAACAGTTCTAGGATCATCATCAATAATATACAAAGAAAAAATTGAACAAAAATCGGGTGGATTATACCTTTTTGTTAGCCTTTTTTCTCGAACCGATCTCCTCAATACTGGATTATGAGGATATTCTTCTTCTGTAGAGTTGGATTCATCATTCTTTGACTCAAACTTTGTTTTATCTCATTCGTCCTTATTTGGAAGTACTTCTTATTTGACAACATATTTATTTTCTCTAAATACCACATCTCGGATATACACAACATTCTTAGTTTCTGGGTTCCAAAGCTTATAACATTTGAGACCATATTTATACCCAATAGAGATACAATTTTTAGCCTTCTTATCTAGCTTACTCGTGTTTTCCTTTCGAACATGAACATAGACCTCACAACCAAATACCTTGATATGTGTGGGAGAGGGTTTCTTACTAGTCGATACCTTGTTTGGAGTCTTGTCATCCAGTGTTGATGAGGGTGATCGATTGACCAGGTAACATGTAGTACCCACTACCTCTGCCCAAAAAAATTTCCCTAACTCGACACCATTGAGCATGCACCTTGATTTTTCCATCAACATCATGTTCATCCTTTCTGTAACTCCATTTTTCTAAGGTGTATAATGAGTAGTCTTCTTCTTTTCTATACCACATTTCTTATAGAATTATTCAAATTCATTCCTATAGAAATATCCACCATTATATGTCCTTAACACCTTAATTCTTTTCTCTTTTTGATTCTCAACAACAGCCTTAAAACTCTTTAAACATGTCAAATAATTCAAATTTCTTCCTAAGGAAATATATCAAATTATTCCTCGAGAATTCATCTATAAATGAGACATAATATACATATTTTATCAATGATGGAACCGACATAGGTCCAAACACATCACTGTGCACTAGTTGTAAAATTCCTTTTGCCCTCGTTGCACTAGAGGGGAATCTTACCCGATTTTACTTCCCATATACACAATGTTCACATAAATCAAAATCCATAGAGTAGTTAGACATACCTTCAACCATACCTTTATAGTGTAGTAGTCGAAGACCCTTCTCTCTGATTATCCCTAGTCTTTGATGCCACAACATAACCTTTTCTCCAGAGACTGTAGGAATGTTTTCTTCTTCATCTCAAATATCAGGAACAATGGAACTATTACACCCATCACTAATATTTATTCATTTCAAATTATATAGATTTTCAATCTGAACTCCCTTCAACAAGACCATTTCTCCTTGAACCATCCTGTAGTTTTCTTTTTCAAATACTATTTTTACCCATGCGTCGCTCATTTTGCTTATATAAATAAAATTTATAGCCAATCCTGGGATGTGAAAAACACAAGGAAGTGTTCTAATCCTTCCATCTATGAGCCTCAACTTGACTCTTCCTCATCCTATGATTCTGGTTATCGATTCATCGCCTAGGAAAACATTACCTCCATCATACCTTTCATATTCATAGAACCACTCCTTGTGGAGAGTCATATGAAAGGATGCACCTAAGTCAGCTAGCCATGCCTCATGATCTACATGTGTGCTTGAATAAGCCAGGTACACATCCCCTCCTTATTCCTTGGAGGTATTTTTTCTATAGAGGGAGCACCTTCATATCCCTTCACTCTCTCAATGTTCTTGGATCTGCATTGCTTCTTGAAGTGCCCTTATTTTCCACATCTCCAGCATACCTTTACAAATTTTTTGAGAGATTTATATCTACATTGAGATTTAGATCTCTCACTTGATGAGTTAGATCTATTTATTTCCTAGGAGCATCCTCTTGCAAATAATGCATATGTGCTCTATCCTAACATTTTCTTCCATCTCATCTCCTCCAAAAAAAGGATGATACCACATCATTGAAACTCAAGGTAGTTGTATTACTACCTATGGCCACAACCAGACGATCCCACGAGTCTGGTAAAGAGAACAGTAAACTGATACACTTATCTTCATTTGAAATTTTAATCTCAACAGGTAATAACTGACTTTCTACAAGATTGAAGGCATTCAGATTCTCTGTCACAGAGATTCCATATCTCATCCTCAAATTATATAACTTCTTCCGTAGGAACAATTTATTTAACAGAGACTTATACTGATACAATTTCCCCAACTTATCCCATAACTCCTTGGATGTAGCTTCCCCTAACAAATTCAGTAATACTGAATATGAGAGACACAATCAGATCGTGCTCTTCTCCTTCTGATCCAAAATTTTCCAATCATTTGTTGACGTTCTTATAGGTTCATTATCTAGATCCACTATGATCCACTGATCTCTGTCTACCAACAGATCTTCCATATTAAGCTTCCACAACTCAAATCTTTACCCATTAAATTTCTATATCTTTATTTTCGAATTGCTCGCCATTTCTTTTCACTTGAAGAATCTATACTGCAGACCTCCCACTGTAACAAGGATTATCACAATCCTAAGCCAAACCCTTGACCACAAAAGCGTCTCCCTGAAGCCAATAATCACTCTGATGCGAAATGTATATTTTAACCTTATACAATTATTTACTACAAACATATTTTCAATAAAACAACATAAAAGATACAATGGAAAATACACACATTACACATATATTTTTCCCCAGGAAACCCAAACAGGGAAAACCAACATCTTATATATTCATTCACCTCATACATTGTTTACAATGCAATATACATATAGGATCCTATAGCATCCAAAACCCTAATACAATAAACCATATTAGTAAACAACCCTAATTCCTTAACTAGAAATATAAAATCATTGGTGAAAACCGTGTGCCGAAAAACTCCCCAAAAATGGACGCAAAAACTACCAATTTTGTTTTGGGGGGTGCTACCCACAAACCCTTGCACAGGGGGGATTCTCCCCCCTATGACCCCCTAGGAAAGGGGGCGCTCCACCCACCTCTTACTCCCCTGTGCGCTCGGTGCAATGTAAACAATAATTCTAACCATGCAAAGAATATAACACATGCCCAACATGCATATCCCCCCCCCCCAACACTAGCTTGTTCACTAGGTATTTCAATGCAGAATGGTCTATGTACATATTAAAGTGAGACCCTTATAAATAATTTCTCAAATTTTGTAGTGCGTATACCACTACCAATCCTTCTTATTCCATGGTAGTATAATTCTTCTCTGGTATGGACACCTTCCTACTTGCAAAAGTAATTGGGTGATCCATGTCCCCCTTTCCTGGTTGGGATAGTATTGCACCCAATGCTATGTGTTGGACACACTGATCATACTGAGCGGGGGGGTAAATCGATACATATATCTTTCACAATTATTTCTCCCTTTAGTTGGAAACCACTTCAAACATTATTATTCATTACTTATATTCATTATTAGCTTCTTCCATGTAAACATATAAAATTCATCTATAATATATAACTATGAACTATCATCATAATGAACACAATGAACACCAGATATAAGTGTAAGAATTTTTTATGTTGTTACATGAAGACTACAATATCTAGGGCTTTATAAGCACCAACTGAAAAGGAGCACCAAATACAGAAGAGTACCAACTCTCAAATACAAGACTCATCTTGCAGATCTCAACACCAACTAATATGTGAGGATTCCAATCCTCAAGTACAAGACCCARCTTGTAGACAAAAACAAWTTTTTCCAACTATACCAATAGTATTCAAATATTTTCTACAAATATGTGACATTTCCATGCTGCAACATGTGGGTTTCCATGCCCTTATTAAATGAAACTCATGGATGTTCGTGCCTATCCTCACTGCAACTCGTGGACGACCACAAACTCACCAAGTATCACTATCACTGTCTATGATTTTTTCAAACTATCACTGTATAACCTTTCATATCAGTATATACCAAAAACCTATAACAACATGTACGAAATAACCTATACCAACAATGTGTAAATATAATCTCATCAACTGAACCAGATCCTATCACCAAGACCAATTGCCAAAAAAACTCTCAACCATATGCACAATATAACCAATATGTGCATCAACCAAAACTACTCAAAACAACTCACGGCCATCACCCACACATGCCTCTACCAATATTCTTCAAAACTTTCTTGCAGATCTATGACCTCTCTATATTTCCACACGTGGATATCCACACCTTTTTCTACTACAACTCATAGATGTCCATGCCTCTATTTTCTACAACTCATAGACTAAAAAAATATCTGCCATTATCACAAATGTTGTCTCTGTCACTGTGTCGGTGTCCCTATCTTAGTCTCTGTCACTGTCTAATCACTGTTTATCTACTCACAAAATGGTTTATCTGATAGAAGCAATGCTTATCCAATATCCAAGTAGATCTAACACAACCATGTACTAGTTTCATACATGTGTTTCAATTAACTCATGTGATATAGGAACCTCTTACATTAACCATACATCAAACCCTCATTGTTATGCATATCCAACTTGTATTATGTCTCAACCATAAACTCTCAAACATGTACCACTCAATGATATACCAAAACACTTGACAAATGCCAAGATCACCAACAAAGACCTTTCACAATGTTCCATAAGATATACCACTAACACTCAGACATGCACCAATAATATTATTCAACATATGTGCCTCAAAACATTTACTACAACAGATACCATACCTCCAAGAGAGCATATGCCAAACCTCACAAAGTAATTCCTGAAGCATGTTCCACAACATCACTAAGATATAACCTCAATAGATAACATCACTAAGACATGCACCAACAATATTATTCAATAGATCTGCCTCAAAACATTTACTACAACAAATACCATACCCCCAAGAGAGCATATGCCAAACCTCACAAAGTAATTCCTGAAGCATGTTCCACAACATCACTAAGCATATAATAGAATTACCTTTATACACTGTAGCTGACCTGGTGCCTTAGATCTCATACCAACAGACCAACCTTTTCCTTAGCAACCTAGACCAAGCATCACTTCTCAAGCTTGTACAAACCCTTTTGCATATCTGTGGTTTTCTTTTCTACATCCAGCGGGTATCTATGCTTTACTACACTATGTCCTGCGTACATCCATGCCCTTCTAACTTGCAACTCGCGGATGTCTCTAAGATTAGGGTTACTTGAGTTTGTTGCAACTTCAATACTTTACCCTCGACTTTCCTTCGTAACTTCAGACCTACACTTTCTCAGATTTGTCAATGTATACCTACAAATAACCTTTCACAAAATAGATATTCGATAATGTTTAGTAGGTAGGTAGATCATAATAGGAGTCCCTTGATCTCTTATTTAAAATTTTCCAAGTGCCTTCCTCTAGAATTTTCCCTGTAACTATTTCACCCAACTTCCCTATTTTAGGGATAACCCACTTTCAACTAATTTACTGTTACAAGGGAAAAACTCTCTATGGCCAAGGGTAAACCACAACAGATAGGTATGACTACAAAAATCAACTCAATTCCAACATGTTCTATATAAACTAATGTGCAATACGAGGAATAAGGCTACCTCGATCCAATCATTTGATGTCATTCCATCGTTGAGCACTTTGACCCAAAGATTTACACCTGCAAGAAGTTCTCAACAAACAAGAAATGCAAGTATATAGTGACAATATATAAAATGTGTTAGCACATCAAATAACACAATCCATTAATAAACATTACAAACATACCCATGGATAATAATCATATATTTACAAGATATCGATAGGACGAGAAAGGAGTATTTCTATTAATAATTGATCAACAAAAGTATCAACATTACAGACTTTCGTGTCGGCACGGTTCAAAACCAAGAAACCAAGTTCCTTCCAACTGGGTCTCCACCAGTTCAATCCTCCACCAAAGGAAAGTTCATAGAAAAGAGGTAATGAGGTCCTCTCGACAATAAGGAAAGATCTTGGGGGATAAACACTGTGTTCATACTTGAGGGACAAAGGGATGCAGACTCAATATGAAATAATTTCTCCAGAGTAACTTTGCTCTCAAAGCTGAATGCTTTCTCCTCTTTTTCCATAGCTCGAAATTGTGCTCTTATAGCCTCTAGAATGCAAATGAAGGGTCGAGTCAGAATATTTCTAGTATATCGAAGGCCAAAGATCAGATATCTTCTGTCGTGACATGGAAACCTGACCTCATTTTGTATTTTCTAGCACAAATCCTGATATACGCGAGTTGTAGTGGAGAAACAAGTGTATACGCATCTTGCAAAGCAGTTAGGGAGCGTATATTTGGAAAAAATATATATTTTTGGCTCTGGATTTATCAAAAAGGGGTTGATAATTCTGCATAGGGACATGGAAAAAGGCCCTCTATGCAATATAGCAATGGAGGCAAATCTTGCTATAACATATGCCCCCTAATGTGTGAGATCAGAAGAGTATCTGCGATGGCCGAAATACATTATAAATAACCAAAAAGTGGAGTGGTAGAGAAACAGCTGGACGAACTCAATTTCTCATTACATTATGTATTGACTTTGCATACATGGCTGCCAAGAATACAATGCAAATCCATGTGGAAAATATACCAATAAGTGTTCATGGCCATGAGTAGGAAAGTATAAATGCAGTTACATGCCAATAGCTTTCATAGTCACGAACAAGGCCTAGTGAAACCAGTCTCAAAATAAATCTGAATATATCTATATACCATGGAGTACAATCTAATATCCCATGATCGTTGAAGTCAAATAGGTATTGGTCCAATGAAATGGAACCAACATCTCAGGAAAGTTGCATCCACAAAGTAATGTCTTCAAGTCTTCAATACAATCCGCCAATGGTGCAAGTCTACATCATGTGAATAAATGAGTTCAGGTCGAACATGATGAGACATTGTTTGATTACCGGTCATTGAGGTATACCGTTAACAAATGTGAGACAAACTACCAATGATGAAAGTAGGTATCAAGGCACTGAGTACATCTCTACAAATGTGAATAAAGGAGATGGTGTCGAAAACTTGAGAGATCCATTGATCAAGAGACTTTTATGTATTCCCATCTGTCAATGGAAAGAGAGCCTTCCACTAATGACTGCAAGCCTCAAGGTACTCATAAAACTCTAGGTTTCGTATCCAGAATACATGAGTTGAAGTCGATGGAAAGAGATCCACTGAAAAGAAAGCATTAAGGCATCTCTCATCAATCAACATGAGGAACAAGGTAGGAGCTTCATGATTTGGTGGATATCGAACGAAGAACATGTTCATGAACCAACGACTCTATGCATATTTCGCATGTGCCAAATTCAAGTGGTCCACGTAAAAGGCCCTCTGAATAGCAACCAACGATGAAAAATGTTGACAAAGGGAAGGAAACCACCAATCAGGCTAATGGAATCCAAGACACTGCATGAATCCCAAAGTGTGAATAGATGTCTTACCATCAAACACAAGGGAAACCACCTAGTCAACGACCCATGATGAAATGTCGATTGTTGGGTTCAAGGTGACCTACCAGTGATGAAAGTAGGGCCAGTGTGCATCATAAGACCAAAGTATCATGTGATTATGAGACAAACTGAGGGTATGGATGACATGCAAAGTCAAGATTTTTGAGGAGTGTCCTACACAGGTTGATAGACTTCCTTTGAACAAGAGCATGAGACATACGGTGGAATCCGGCATCATAGACTTAATGATGTTACAACTATATGCAGGAGGCATCCATAATTTTCTCTATAGTGACTGGAAGATTAACCAGTCAGTAGAGAAAATTATGTAACGAGATCAACTTCCTAAGGCCATGTTAAACCCAAAATTATGATGACACAACAAGGACTCAATAACTTTGTGCTTTGTTCAAAGGTGACACAACTACTGCCAATTACAATATAGTACTCCCTTCCCACCCATCTTTTTTTGTTTTTTCATAACAACTGAATGCTATGATACAGAGGAGGGAACGAATGTTGCAAGTAATAAAAACTAGTTCCATCAGTGGAATGTGCCTATGCTCAATGCAAGGAAATGCATGCAGGAGATGGACACTCAGGGTGATGTTCCTTCCAGGGTATAGGGTGTCAAATTGGGATGGATATAAACAAGGCTTTGCTTGGTTGAGGATGCAAACTGCTTGGGCCATGGTTTATAACGCAAAGCGAGAACCTGCTAAAGGCTCAATACTGCAAGTAAGGGCATGAGATGCAATCACAATTTAATGCCAAAAAATGTCTTTTTTTATATCTTTTAGTCTACTTGATGTGAAAAAGGGGTAAACTTGTGTCAAATAGACGTCTTTTCAAATCCAATTTATGAGTGTGAAAAAGACAAGTTCACTCGGCAATATTTTCCATTTTTGATAGTGAGTCGGAAAAGAGATTAACTAAGACTCATGATATTTCAAATCTAATTTTAATGAGTGTGAAAGGGACAAATCACTCGGCGATCTTTTCAATTTTTAATAACAAGTCGGAAAAGAGCTTAACTAAGACTCATTTGGGAGATTCTAGGTGGCAAGCCACGGGGGAGGCCAAGGCTCTCGTGTGAACCTTCTGTGGAATGTCGGTATCTTACAAAGAACCGACACAAGCTTGGGAAGACCCAAAGGTCTCCAAGTCAAGGAGTGAAAAGTCCTAACGAAGGTTATTGTCTCTATGATATATAGGATAATGTCTCTTCCTGGAAAAGACATATGCAAAGGTATTGGATACCTCACAAGACCATCCCAATCAAAGGGAACCTCGTCAAGACTTGGAGGGAGAGAAATCAGGAAGAGTAAAACTCTCTCTTGTTCAGAAGGTGAAAGACTAGAAATGCTAAGGACGTGGCATAGAAGGTATAGAACCAAAACTAGAAAATTAGGATCGACCAAAAATTGCATCGACGCGACTGCTTCCTTATACTTGTCACTCTCCAAGAGAAGAGTGGGATTGATCGAATATTTCATTGACATGACCACTTCCTCAACCATTGGTTAAATAGGATGCGAGACAACAAGGTCAAGAGGTGCATCACCCCAAAAAAAAAGAGTGTTGTCAATTGAAGATTGCATCAACATGACCATTGGTTGAACAAGATGCCAGACAACAAGGTCAAGAGACACATCACCCCCAAACATAGGAGAGGTGTTGGTCGAAGATTGCATCGACATGACAACAGGTTGAATGAGATGTGCGACAACAAGGTCAAAGGACACATCAACCTCTACAGGAAAAGGGGTGTTAGCCGATGATTACATCGGCATGACTGTTGTATCAACTAAAGAAGGAGCAGAATGTTGTGAAACCATAGATGCCTCAGAACCTGAAGGGCCCTTAGGTGAGCCCCACGCTTCTAGTATTCCAAGAATAATAGGAAACAAACGAGTAAGGTGACTTCCTTCGCAAGTCTTGCAAAGGAATCTAGGCTTATGTTTGAGATGTCTAGGCTTCTCAATCATATGAATGCCCCCATCATGATTTGCAGCAGTTGGTGACATGCTCCTAGCATGACTTACATAGGCTAGTAGAAAGTCTCCAACATGACTAGCAGAGGTTGGTGATGAATCCCCAACATGACTAGCAGAGGTCGGTGATGAATCCCCAACATGACTAGCAGAGGTTGGTGATGAATCTCCAACATGACTAGCAAAGGTTGGATATGGATGTGCAGTGTGACTAGTAGTTACTAGACATGTGCCCCTAGCATGACTTGTAGCGGCTAGTTGCAGGTCTTCAACATGACTCGCAGAGGTTGTCGACCAATCTCCAACATGAATAGCAGAGGTTGGTGATATAATGCCAGTATGACACGAAGTGACTAGACTTGTGCCCCTAGCATGACTTGCAGTGGTTGGTTGCAGGTCTTCGGCATGACTCGTAGAGGTTGTCGACCAATCTCCAACATGACTTGCAGCAGTTGGTGATATAAAGCCAGTATGACACGCAGTGACTGGACTTGTGGAAGTGGTCAATTGCGGCATTTGAGACCAAGGTCCAAGGAAAGATTGGTTTTGAGAAATTGCAGGCCAGGAAGGATCCTGGTTTACACCATGTCCCTGTTGAACAGGATAGTATCCTCCTCCATATTGATTCATAAAGGGTTGTAAGGGCATTGACACTGAGGAAGTCGCTTGCAAAGAGAAAGCGACATGACAAGGGTTACTCATGTGAGGATTTATGTTTCCCCCAGATGAAGGAACTTTGTGAAGGGGGTTTCCCATACTACAATAATAACTTCCCCTGGATGAAACACCAGAGGACAGATGGAGGTCATCCATGGGAAAAGTGTTCGTAGGAACCGACATGGTGAAAGAAGGATAGGTGGATGGAGTGTAATAAGTAGAATGATTGCATAGTTGGGCACTTGCTTCTCGCATAGTGTATTCGTAGGAAGGAAGATTCAAACCTCCTACTATAAGAGGTGTTTGAAGGATATGAATCCCACCAAACGGAGAGGGATAAGAAGGAGGCATCATGCCCCTAGACCGAAAACTTGTATTCGCATAAGGAGGCGAGATAGAGGATGACAAGTGCAAAGACATATTAGACATACCATGAGAAAAATGATTAGAGACCCAAGGCATTGACTAAGTATTATAATTCTATGTACCATTATAAAAAGAGGACTAATTTTCCCCCATGAATGTCATGGGGGGGTAGCAGTAAACGAGGGAGCAAAAGGTACTTCATTATCCATGATAACAAAGACTCAACACAAAATCCTATGGTCAACTAATAATCAAAGAGCATACCAAAAAGTCAAATGACCAATATGCATTCAAATGGGCTAAAGTGGTTGAGTGGCCTCCCTCGCTAAAGAAGGAATGTCTCATCCAAGAAGGACATGAGACTCGGCGCTAAAGTTTGGAGGTAACACAATAAGTTATAAGGGCCCTCGTAGGCTTAACAACCAGTCGATCAGATCCACCCGGAGAGGTAATCCTCCATAAGGTTGTGTGTTATCCGGCCTTTATCTGACTTAGGGTAAAAGCATAATAACCCCTGCAAGTAACCTATGAGATACCTAAGTCAAACAACTAATAAACCATTGTATAACCGATGCACAAGAGAGCAGTCCTAAGTCTGAATCACCATATGGGCAGGGTAGCAAAGCCCGAAACCTTGAAAGCACCACCTCTCAAAGAGGTATGGGAACTAGCAAGATCCCCAAAGACGAATCAATCCATAGAAATATCTCTAATGCTAGGTGAGTATCCAGGAGTTATCCCTTTAACTAACTTCATGCAACATTAATAAACATTACAAACATGCCCATGGATAATAATCATATATTTGCAAGATAGTGATAGGACTGGAAAGGAGTATTTCTATTAATAATTGATCAACAAAAGTATCAACATTACAGACTTCCATGTCGACACGGTTCAAAACCAAGAAACCAAGTTCCTTCCAACTGGGTCTCCACCACTTCAATCCTCCACCAAAGGCAAGCTCATAGAAAAGAGGTAATGAGGTCCTTTCAACAACACGGATGATTTTAGGGGCTAAATTTCGCTCATGGGCTAATTTTCCATGGTTTTTACAAAAACAAGATTCGCTATTTTAAAAATGATTCGTCCAAATTCTATAGGATAAAATTATTTTACCTTAAAATCGCCAAAAATTTATAAAAAATATGTAAAATACTTAGAAATTTGAATATTTTTAAAAAAATATCGCCAAACATTTATAGTTGACATATGAAGGATTAGTAATATTCACCAAGGTTTCTACATTTTAAAATAAATTTCCATTCTTAAAATCATCCCTGCTCAACAATAAGGAAAGAGCTTGGGGGCTGAACACTGTGTTCAGACTTGAGGGACAAAGGGATGTAGACTCAATATGAAATAATTTCTTTAGAGTAACTTTGCTCTCAAAGTTGAATGCTTTCTCCTCTTTTTCCATAGCTTGAAATTGTTCTCTTATAGCCTCCAAAATGTAACTGAAGGGCCGAGTTGGAATATTTCCGGTATATGGAAGGCCAAAGATACGAGATCTTCTGTTGTGACATGGAAACCTGACCTCATTT
>SNQJ01S0004973.1:219851-244178 GCA_010110895.2 Picea sitchensis
TAGAACACATCACCAAAAGACTTCATCCTCCCTTGAAATCCGGCTTTCTTTTCTTCTTATTTCCTTTGAAATTCGACTTGTATCAAATGAATGTATAATGATGTTTATTTATACCATTTATGTCACTTCCTTTTAACATTAGGGCTGACCTGACACTTTCTTATTTTGTAATTATTTTCTTTAATTATCTTCAGCACCTACATGTACTTCCTTCTTCAATTCACTTTGTCATCTTCAAAAATTCATTTCTCCTCAACCATGAGGATCCACGTGATGTTCCACATACCACCGGAAACAACATGATGTATATTATCCATCCATGGGTGTTGTATCTGCATGTGCATTTTTCTTCATGTCCAAATACCTTCATCAATCTTGCGGTCCAAAACCCACGACGAGGGTTGACATCAGTGACAACAACCAATCTTCCAACAACCACTTTATCCATAAATAGTAAATTCACCACTTCTTGTTGCAACCAATTTTTTATTTAATTAATTTATTTTGCAACCACTTTGACTAGGGAATCTTCTTTATGACTTTATATAACCTTTTGAATTTCTTGTTGACCTTCTAGGGGCTTCTAGATTACTCTAAGGGGTTCTCCAAATTATCAAGGCCATGTCTCCCTAACCATGAGGAACTATGTGATGTACCACATATCACCAGAACCGACATGACAAACACTATCCATCCATCCACATTTGTAAACCTATTGACTTATTATTCAACCTATTTTCTTCCACACAACTTCAAGATTCATGACCACACATATAGGATTACTCAAACACTTAACCATTTGGACTTTGCAAAGAGCCTTCCTATGAGGGATTTCACCTTCAGGGGACCACTTTGAGAAATATAACCAAGAGCATATTTCCACGAGGGCTTGCACCATAAGGGGACCACTTTGGAGTCCATCCATTTGGTACTTCCTATATAAGATCATTCATGAGAGAATCCTTATCTATGATCATCGACTACCTTGGATATCAACCATGACATGACATCAAAGATACAACACCCTTTCACATCAACCTTGACATCAATAAAAACACACCAACATTACACCACCGGACATCAACCATTTGACATCAATGACAACTTAGTCCAATAATCTCCCCTTTTGGCATTGATGGAAACACCAACACTGATTGAAACACTTAGACATGGAAACACTCATGCTCATGCTTCCCCTGTGATCATCGCTCCTCATCAACGTTTCTATCCCTCCCCCTTTGACATCAATGGAAAATGGTATCTCCTCTTGGTGTTTCTCCCCCTATCTTCATTCCTTTGTTCTTTCTCTTTCTCTTTGACCAAAAGTTAACTCCTCCTATCGATATGTCTCCTCCTGACATTGTACCTACTATAACCAATCATGGGAAAATGAAAAACTCTCCCCGTGGTTATGTATCCCCCTGTTTTATCTGCAAGATCTCGTGTAATTATTGTGAACAATATGATACCACTATAATTTTCTTCTACTCCAGATATTGTTTCTCTACTAGGACACTGATAAACTACTCAACAATACTTCATCATGAATACCATGATCAATTATTCCTTTTATGATCCTTGGACCTTTCCATGAATCATACAAAGGTACATCACTCTACTGACTCATCTGATGGTCGTCGAAGATACTTTACAGTAGGTTTTCCGCATGAAAACCATTCTTTGTGCCACAATCGACATCACGAACTTCATTCATGTTCAGTTATTCAATGTTTTTCATAAACTTTTGAGATTGCCCTAGTTTCTCAATACTTGTTCTCTGATCTTGCATCCTTTCAATATTATATTTCTTCCATGTTTAATTTTTTCTTCTTTCCTTATTGTATGATGCATTTCTCAATGATCGTCTCCTTGAGTTATAACATTCCTTGGATTTGTGGCCAAAGCCACTACATTTGTAACATATCTTGGTGTAACAATGTGCAATAATGTGTCTGACGAGGTTGTATATCCAACATCTTAAGATTTTATTGAATCCTCCAACATCTTTCCTTTCATATTGTCCATAATTCAAGTCTTTGTGACCATATTCATTGCACGAGAAGCAATAACCATTGAAAACATTTTCATACCTACGCTTTTGTGTCAACCTTGAAGGAATCCGTCTTCTCAATTTTCTTTGAGGTGTAGGAATAACTTCTTGGTATCTTCTTTGTTCTGATCTTCTAAATATTTCCTTGCTTTGTGCAGGTGCTTGACATGCAACTTTTCTTTCACCCTTTAAAAATGAAGGGGCTACATCATGCTTTTTAGAAGTGTCGACTTCAAAGTGTGCAACTTCCTTGTTGTATCCAAGACCATATTTATCATTTGGCGATCTTTGACTATCTGATATTGCATACAACATTATTGAGTTGTTCATGAACTTGACATGAGCATTTGAATTCTAAACTTTCCTTCTAAGATCAAATAATTCATCTTCTAGCTTATGGCATGATTCTTCCTTTTCATTTACCTAATTCTTCAATAGTTCCTCTCTCCTTTTAGATTCTTCAAGTTGGGTCCTTAGATTGATATTGATTTCTCTTGTTTCTTGAAGATCTTCAAGGATTTTTCTAAGCTCATCATCTACCTTCTTCCTTTCTTATGCTTGACTAATTATTTTAATCTTCATTCTCTTGATTTTTTCTTATTTTTCTTCTAATTGAGTCCTTTTCTCATATATGAACTTTTCAGTTGTTTCACTTTCTTCTTGTTTCTTAGGCATTTTTTTTAGTGGCATGGTATGCCTTTGGTATTTTCTAGGTCTTCCTTAGTGATTCTTTCAAGAAACTCAAAAGAATCTAAATCATCTTCTATTTCCATGCTAACTTCTCCTAAACCAACTATAAAATTTATCTTTAAGCTTCAAAAAATCTTCTTCATCATCTATATGATAAATTTTAGTTGATTCTACCCAAACTTCTTCTATTGCAACCAAATCTTCTTCTTTATTTGCAAGAGAACATTCAACATCATTAAATTTATAATTATTGCAATCAAAATATTTTGGGGGGTCTTTACCTTCATTGATGATTGAGATTTGCTCCACGTCCTTGATGGGATTGTCTTATGTGTCTTGTCTTTTTCCTTGAAATACCTTCTCTAGATTTAGCCATAGGTCCTTGGCAGATATACATTGTCCTATGATTTATTTGACAAAACCTGATATTCCATTGAAGATGGTCTTGAATTCCATTTCATTGTTCTTCTTTTATTCCTTTTGGGCTTCAAATTTGGATTGTTTCTTTGAGGGAACTGGTCCAACAACAACTGTGTCCCAAACACCTGATCCTTTTGACTTCAAATACCCTTTCATTTATATTCTCCATGCTGAGTAATATGTCCCATCAAATAAGGGAACTTCATCTGTAGAGGGAACTGCATGTCCATCCATTTGTGTGTCCATGGATCTCCTTCAAGCTTGTAAGGATTATTGTGAAGGACTTCTCTGATACCAATTGTTGGAAACACCAATCACACTGAGAGGGGGGGTGAATCAGTGTGTGGATATTTTACAATTATTTCTTCCTTTATTTAGAAATCACTTCAAACATTATTATTCATTACTTATATTCACTATTAGTTGTTTGCATGTAAACATATAACATTCAGCAATAACAGATAACTATGAACCATCATTATAATGAACACAATGAACACCAAATATATGTGTAAGCCTGTGTATTATGTTGTTACATGAAGACTACAATATTTGGGGGTTTATCAACACCAACTGAAAAGGAGCACCAACTCAAAAAGAGTACCAGATCTCAAATACAAGACTCAGCTTGTAGATCTCAACACCAACTGAGATGTGAGGATTTCAACCCTCAAGTACAAGACCTATCTTGTAGACAAAAACAAATTTGTCCAACTGTAAGAAATGTATTAAAATATTTTATAAAGATCCACAACCTGTCTATGATACAACACGCGGGTATCCATGACCTTATTAACTACAAATCATGGATGTCCACGCCTATCCTCACTACAAATTGTGGACTACCACAAACTCAAAAAGTATCATTGTCATTGTTTTCGTTTCTATCAAACTGTCATTGTAGAACTTGTCATATCAATATGTACAAGAAACTTGTAAAAACCTATACCAAATAAACTGTATCAACAATCTGTAAATATAATCTCATCCAATCACCAAGACCAATCACCAAACTAGTGTTAAGTTTTGAGATATTATTAGGTTTATTTTAAATTTACTATATAACAATAGCATAGGTAGGATCACTAAGAGAAACACAATCACAAGATACACAACAATTATCCTGGGAAACCCTAATGGGAGAGAAAACCCAACAAAAACCTCCTTAATATAGATAGCCAATACAATGCCAAAACAATCAATCAAAACATTAGAGAATATCCACCACTAAGTAATGTGGTATAGCAATATTTTCCTCACCCTATGAAAATTTTCTCAGAAGGCCTTTTTCCATTTCCCTATGCAAACTTGAAGTCCCTTTTTGTAGTTCCCAAAGCTAAAAATAATATTTTTCCACATATATGCACCCTAACTGTTATACAACATGCGTATACATAGGTTGCACCATTACAACCCGCGTACATCATGCTTTTTGCCCAAAATTAAAAAATGGTGTTAGGTTTCCATGTCACGTCATGAGATCCATGATACTTGACCTTCCATATACTGGAAATGTTTTGAATCGGCCCTTCAATTCCATTTGAAGGCTATAAATGGGCCATATCCAAGTTGTGGAAAGGAGGAGAAGAATTCAACTTTCAGAGAAAAAGTACTCTGGAGAAATTATTCACTTCATATTGAGTATGCATCCCTTTATCCTTTTAATTATGAACACATTATTCATCCCCCAAGCTCTTCCCTACTTGGTTGAGAACCTCACTATCTCTCTTATATGAGATTTTCTTTGGTGGAGGATTGAAGTGGCGGAGGCCCAATTGGAAGGGACATAGTTTCTCAGTTATGAACCGTGCCGAAACAAAAGTTTTTAATTCATACACTTCTGTTGATTATATTTTAATAGAAATACTCCTTTTCTCGTCCAATTAATGTCTTGCAGATATTTGAATTGTTATGGCATCGAAATATTTTTTATGAATATTGATGGATTATGCTATTGAATGTGCTAAATTTATATATTAACACCATATTCTTGTGTTTCTTGGTGGTTGAGGACAAGTTGCAGGTGTATTTCTTTAGGTCAAGTGCTCAACGGTGGACTTCATAAAACATATGGACAAGGTAGGCTCTTTATATTGTATTGTTAACAAATTTGCTTATAGATCATACTTGAGATTAGAGTTTATTTTTGCAGTCATTTCTGTCTATTGTGGTTTACCCCATGCCATAAAGAGATTTTCCTCATTACAAAATTGGCGACCATATTGGGGATTGAATCTTCTTTTCAGGGTTTGGAGTGTTTTTCTCCTTTGATTTCTCTCGTTTATATTGAGTTTCTTGTCATCTGATTGCTTGAAATCCTCTGTTCATTTTGAGTTTGAGTTTCTTATCCTTATCCTTAAACTGGTAGTGTTTTAATAAATATACGTGGGTTTTTACCTGACAGTCGTGTACATAGACGTGTTGTCCTTCTGCAACAGGCATGTATGCATGTTTTTTTCTTGAACAGTCATGTACATCATTCTTGTGTGCTTGGTTGTTGATTTTGATGCTTGCTAGGTAAGTTTTGATGGTTGTTGATTCTTCTTAGGTCTCTATTATGACTGTTAAATGCCTACAGACTGATAGGAAACCTTTCTTTGGTTTCATTTTCAGGCGGTGCCTTTCTCATCATCCTTTTCATTGTTTTTCCTTGCATCTTGGGGTGGGTGTTTGCTTCTTGATATCATACCTGTTTTGTCTTCGATTTCATTCAGTAGAATCTTTACATCAAGTTGTTGTTCAGTCCTTGCATTTTCATTCTTTTATATTGAAAATACAAAAATATTATACATTTTTCATTGTTGGCATTTGATCTTTTGGGTTCTTATCATTGATCTTAGTACATGTACGGAAAGATTGCATTTTATTTTGAATTGCATAATTAAATTGAAAATTGTATTTTGAAAAGCTTATTATATTTGGAATTGAAGTTAGGACTTTTTATTGTATTCATATTCATTTATTTTACTTGATGAGTCATAACATCATTAGTTTCACTACCACACCTTTTTGAGTAAGTAAGGCCACTAAAAGAAACACTGATAATTTAAAATTGATTAGAAACGATTTTATTTTCTAGGGTGCACAAACTAGCTTAGGATTTAGAGCCTTGGAATATGATTTTGTGAGTAAACTTCTCCAAGGCTATTAAATCATCATATGTGTCTGACTAAGGGAGTGGTGAAATCAATTGTATAATTGGTGACGTTAGTAGGCTCCACTTACACCGGAGTTAAGAACGAGGTCACGTGAAGTTGGTTAAGGGGATATCCCCCCAATAACTTCTTAGAATCAGATATATTTCTAGGGATCTATTCATATATCAGGATCTTTCTAGTACCTTTACCTCTGTGAGAGGCATTTCTTTCGAGGTTTTGGGGTTTTCTACCCTTCCCATATGGTAGACATGACTTATGACTATTCACCTACGCATCGGTTCTATCGTGGTTTCTTAGTTTCTTGACATAGGTACCACATAGGTTACTTGCAAGGGTTATTCTTCAAGTACCTTGGGTCAGATAGGGGTTGGACAACACATAGTATTTTTGGAACATCACCTCTCCCGGGGGATCTAACTGACTGGTTGTTAAGTCCACAAGGGACCTTATAATTGATTTAGATACCTCCGTTCTTTTGTAGGGAGTCTTAGGCCCCTCTTGGGTGAGGCATACCTACTTTAGGGAGGGAGGCCCCTTTCAACCACTTTACCTTGTTTGTGTGCATATTGGCCTTTTGTTTATTTTGGTGTGCTCTGTGATCACTAGTTCACCTTAGGATTTTGTATTGCACCGTGAGTTTTCATTATCATGGATAGTGGAGTCCCTTTGAATCCCTCATTTATCACTACCTCCTTGATGAAATTCGCTCATTTCATGGGGACAAATTTGTCTATGTTTAATAATGGTTTACATAATCATGATACTCAGTCAATACCTTGGGTCTCTTATCATCTTCCTCTTGATATGAAAAACATGCTTTCACCATTTCCATCCTCTCCCTCGCCTTCTTATATGAATCCTAGTTTTGGATTCGAGGGAATGATGAATCCTTTTTATACATCTTCATTTGATGAGAGTCATATCCCTCAATAGACTCTCACAATGGGAGGTTGGAATATCCCTTCTTATGGATCCAATACTAGATGAACTTTTCTAGGAGCAAGTGCTCAAATGGGTGGTTATTATACTTATTACACCCCGTCCATATATCCTTCGTCCGCCATGTTAGTTCCGACAAACACTTTTCCCATGAAATACGTCCATCTATCCTCTAGTATTTCATACAGCGAGAATCAGGTTTATGGTACAGGATACCCCCTTCACGAAATCCCTTCTTCTGGGGAAAATATATATCATCACGTGAGTAACATGTGTCACGCCTTTTTCTCTTCTCAAACATTTTCTTCCGTGATGATGCCTTTACAAACCTATATGTATCAATTGGGAGGAGGATAGTACCCTGTCAAGAAGGGACAAGGTGTAGACCAAAATCCTTCCTGGCCTCCAATTCCTCAAAACCAGTCTTTCCCAGGACGTTGGTCTCAAATGCCGCTGCCAACTGTCACCACCAGTCTAGCCATTGCAAGTCATGTTGGGGGCACAACTCTAGTCTCCATGATTCATACTGACATCACATCTCCAACCCCGGTCAACCAAGTTGGAGAGTCATCACCAACCTTTGTACATCATGTGGGGGATGAACCACCATCCTCTTCCAGTCGCGCTGAGAAAATGTCACCAACCATTGTGAGTGACTCTAGGGGAATTCATATGATTTAGAAGCCTCTACTTATAATATATAAGCCTAAGTTCCTTTGTAGGCTTTGCAAAGGAGTTCATTTAATTCGCTTTTTCCCTACTGCAGTGGTAGTAGAAGAAGTGCAGTCCTTGTCTGATAAACCTTTGGGTTCGGAGTCGACTTTGGTTTTCCAAAATTCTATTTCTCCTTTGCTCGACACAACAGTCATGTTGATGTAATATTCTCTCAACACCACTCCTGTTTTGAGGAGGGAGGCTTCTTTTGACCATGTCATTAACATTTCTAGTCATGTACCTTCTAAACAAGAGAGAGTTTTACTCTCCCTGAGTAATCTTACTCCAAGTCTTAGAGAGGTTCCCTTTGACTAGGATGGTCTTCTGGGGTATTAAATTCCTTCTTCTATGCCCTTTCAAATAAGGGGCGTTCACCGATACATCATTGAGAAGGTAACCTCTGTGAGTGTTTTATCCCCCTCTACTTGGAAAGCTTTGGGTTTTCCCAATATTGTGTCAATTGTTCATAAGTTGTTGACCTTTCACATAAGTCCTGCAGGGAGTCCTAGCCTCCCCCATGACATGATTATTAGAAAACTCCCAAAGAGTTTGGTTCAGTCTCTTTTCTGACTCTCTCAAAAAGGAAAAATATTTCCGAGTGAAATTGTCTCTTTCACACTCGTAAATTGGATTTGAAAGGACGTCTATTTGGTGTAAGTTTACCTCTTTTTAAAACCAAGTAGACCAAATTTATGAAAAAAATACATTTTTTGGCGTTAAGTTGTAATTGCATATCATTCTCTTGCTTGCAGTATTAAGCCTATTGTCGGTTCTCGCTTTCGCATTATAAGCCTATCACCTCAGTAGTTTGCATCATCAACCAAGAAGAGCCTTGTTTATATCCTTTGCATATTGACACCATATACCCAATATGAAACATTCCCCCGAGTTTCCATCTCCTACATGCACCTCCTTGCATTGAGCATAGGTATGTTCCACTACTGGAACTAGTTTCTTACTTATGACACTCGTTTCCTCCTCTGTATCATAACATTCATTTGACTAAGAAACAAAACATAGATGGGAGAGAAAATAATTTATCTTATATTGGCAGAAATCATGTCTTCTTTGAACAGAGGACAAAATTTTGAGTCCACTTGTCATCAAAATTTTCGGTTTAGCATGACCTTATGAAGTTGAGATCGTTACTTAGAGTTTACTCCCCCGACTGGTTACTCTTCTAGTCACTATGGAGATTTTCATTGGTTCCTCCTTCATCACAAAGTTTCATCATTGAGTCTATGCTTCCAAAGTATTCCATATGTCTCATGCTCTTGTTCAAAGGATGTCTATAAGCCTGTGTCGGCCATTCCTCAAAAATCTTAAATTTGCATGTCAGTCATACCCTTAGTGTGTCTCAGAGTTACATGAAGTTGTAGTCCCATCGTTCACCCTAGTCCTAATTTAATCATCGGTAGGTAACCTTTAACCCATCAATTGACATTTCATCATTGGTCATTGGCTAGGGGTTTCCCTTGTGTTTGACGGTAAGAAATCTATTCACAAATTTGGATTTGTGATTTGTCTTAGTTTCCATTAGCCTTATTGGTGGTTTCCTTATTGGCTACTATTCATAGGGTGTTTTTCATGTACCACTTGCATATGGCACACACGAAAATATGCATAGGGTCATTGGTTCGTGAACATGTTCTTCGTCTGATTTCCTCCAAATCATCAAGCTCTTGCTTTGTACCTCGTGTTGAATGATGAGAGATGTCTCAATTCTCTCCTTTCAACAGTTCTCCTTGCATCAACTTCATCCCATCTATTCTGGAAATGATGCCTAGATTCCTATGAGTACCTAAAGGCTTGCAGTCATTAGTGGCAAGTTCTCCTGCCATTGACAGTTGGGAATACATCAATGTCTCCTGATCGATGGATTCTTCAAGTGTTCGACCTCAACTCATTTATTCACACCTGTGTGAATGTACTCGGTGTCTTGATACCTACTTTAATTATCGATAGGTTGTCTTTCATTTGTTAACGATATAACTTAATGACCGGTAATCAAACGAAGTATCATTGTGTTCGACCTCAACTCCTTTATTCACATGATGTAGACTTACACCTTTGGTGGATAGTGTAGAAGAGTTGAAGACATCAGTTCATAGCCACAACTTTCTTGAGTTGTTTCTATCTTTAATTGGACCAGTACCTATGTGACTTCAGTGATCATGGGAGATCAGATTGTACTCCATTGTATATAGATATCTTCAGATTGATTTTGAGACTGGTTTTACTAGGCCTTGTTTGTGACTATGACAGCCTTTGGCATGTAGCCACCTTTATATTTCCTATTCATGTCCATGAACAACTGTTTGGTATATTTTCACATGGATCTGCAGTGTAATTCAAATTGGCAACCATGTGTGCAAAGTCAATACAAATTGTAATATTCTCATGAGCAACTAGTTCATCTAGTTGGGTATCCATTACTCCACTTCTAGGTATTATAATGTATTTTATCCATCGCAGATACTCCTTTGACCTCACACACTATGGGGCATATTTTATAGAAATATTTGCCTCACCCTATGAAAATTTTCTTAGAAGGCCTCCTTCCATTTTCCTATATAGACTTGAAGTCTCTTTTTGCAGTTCCCAAAGCCAAAAATAATATTTTTCCACATATACGCTCCTTAATTGTTATACAACATGCGTATACACAGGTTGCACCATTACAGCCCGTGTACGTCGATGTTTATGCCCAAAATTGAAAAATGGTGTTGGGTTTCCATGTCACGTCATGAGATACATGATCCTTGACCTTCCATATAGTGGAAATGTTCTAAATCAGCCCTTCAGTTCCATTTGAAAGCTATAAATGGGCAAGATACAAGCTATGGAAAGGAGGAGAAGAATTCAACTTTGAGAGCAAACTGACTCTGGAGAAATTATTCACTTCATATTGAGTTTGCATCCCTTTATCCATTTAAATCTGAACACATTGTTCATCCCCAAAGCTCTTCCCTACTTGGTTTAGAACCTCATTGTCTCTCTTATATGATATTTACTGTGGTGGAGGATTGAAGTGGTGGAGGCCCAGTTGGAAGGGACTTAGTTTCTTGGTTCTGAACCGTGCGAACACATAATTTTGTAATTCATACACTTCTGTTGATTACATTTTAATAGAAATACTCCTTTTCTCGTCCAATTAATGTCTTGAAAATATTTTAATTGTTATTCCATGGGAATATTTGTTATGAATATTGATGGATTATGCTATTTAATGTGATAACTTTATATATTATCTCCATATTCTTGTGTTTCTTTGTTGTCGAGGAAAATTTGCAAGTGTATTTCTTTGGGTCAAGTGCTCAATGGTGGACTTCATCGAATGTCTGGATAAGGTAGGATATTTATCTTCTCTTGTTATCATATTTTCTTATATATCATACTTGAGATTAGAGTTGATTTATGTAGTCATTTCTATCTGTTATGCTTTACCCCATTCCATAGAGAGATTTTCCTCGTAACACAATGCACCTCTCTCTTCCTTCTTCTCCCAACTGCAGCTACCAAACTTGCACACTTGATGAGCGAATGAGCAAGGGAGATAATGAGGCGTTGAATTCCTTTATTTATACTGGTTGGAAGGTGCTGGAAAGGTGTCTCTTCACTGTGCAGGGCCAACTTGTCTTCTTAGTGGTTAAAACCACTTTAATTAGGCCTAGGGGCCAACTTCTTAATTTGCATAATACAATTAGGGTTTTACCAATCTGCAAAATGGGATTTGGACAATTACAAATTCCTGACATGATCAATCCACAAAAGGGGATTGATATAATGAATAATGACTTAATAAATAAATATAATACTCTTTGTAGTTACAATATTTCAACACTCCCCCTTAACAAGAAGGGTATTCTACAACATCATTAGGAGAGAGAGAGGGAAACAACATCAACAACATCTGGAACACTGATTGGCATATCTATAAATCATCAGAAGTTTTACTCATCATCAATATCATCACCTACAGTGAGGAGTTGGAATGAAATCATCATCATATGCATCAACGTGGATTAGTATAACACTAATACATCATCATCATCAATAACAACACAAGGTTGATACAACATCAACAACAACATCAACAACAACATCATCACAACATGAAGGCTAGAGTATCATCAACATCAACACTAATCTGGAAATCTTCAGCATGAAGCTGGCATATCAACAACATCAGCACGAAGATGGCATCTCAACAACATCAACACGGAGCTGGAAATATTCATCACAAGGTTGGAATCTCAAAAACATCGTCACAAAGCTAGAAATATCCAGTGCAAGGTTGGCATCTAAACAACATCAACATGAATATGGAAATATTTCTCACAAGGCTGGCATCTCAACAACATTGGCACAAAGCTGGAAATCTTCAGCATGAGGCTGGCATCACAACAACATCAGCATGAAGATTGAAATATTTATCATGAGGCTGAAATCAACACTACTCCCCCTTTCGAGGGAGGTCCTTTCAGACTACCCCAAGATTCTCTCGAAATTCTTCAAACTTTACACAAGAAAGGGGATTGGTCAACACATCAACAACCTGTTCATCTATTCCAACATACTAGAGCTTTATGTCTCCTTTCTGCACTGTATCACGAATGTAATGATATCGTATGTGTTTTGAATTTTCATGGAACACAAGGTTCTGCATCATATTTATGCAACTTGGGTTATCACATATAATCCTTTAGTTTGCTTCCATATCCAAATCAACTAGACCTGTCAACAACTTCTCAAACCATGGCTTCACAACCAGTGGAACATGCTGCAATGTATTCCACTTCTTCCATGATGAGAGGAAATATTTGATTCATTTCTACTCTTCCATGAATTCATGGAACAGACTCAGGACTAAAGGAAACATCTGAGTGTTATTTCTATCGAGAAACACTTCCTAGATCAATATGAATCGAAGAAACACTTCTAGATCAATATGAATCAGTATATCCATACAATCTGAAGTCATGATCTCTAGTAGAACAGAGACAAAATCCAATGTACTCGTAAGGTATCTCATCACATGTTTTGCAGCAACAAGGTGAACACGTATGGGATATACTAGATACTAACTCAAGGTTTTCACAACAAAACATATATATGGCCTAGTGTTCGTTAGATACATCAATGATCCAATGATCTATATGTATAGTGTAACATCAACCAATTCTGATGAAGTATCAACTAGGAACTTCAACTTTGTTTCCATGGGTGTGTTCATGGATTTACATTCCAACATGTTAAACCTCTTCATTATTTCAATTGCATACTTCCCTTGGTTAAGGAAGATCTTCTCTAAGCTCTGTCAAAATTCAATACCTAAGAGGTAATGCATTAGGTCTTTCATCAAACTCTGTAGTGAGTTTCTTCTACAATATATGATGAGATTTCTTCATCTTTTTCAAGAATACATCATCTACATATAGTAGAAACATCACTGGATCATCATTCATAACCTTGAGGTAAAGGTTATAATCATCTTTTCTCTTGGTAAAGCCCAAGCTCGTTAGGAAACTGTCAATTCTTCCATATCAATCTCTAGGAGCTTGCTTCATCTTGCAGACATGATTCTTTCTATCTTCAACTGCAAATCAAATTTTTTCATCACTTTGTACCAACCTAGTACACTTACTCATCTGCAACTCAATATGCACAGTCATGTGCGAGCTCTATGTGATTTATGCAACTTGTTCCTTATGGAACTTGTTCTTTCTGCAACTTGTTCCTTATGGAACTGGGACTCTGTACCTGAAGATTATTTGAAGATGAGAATGGTTGTTCCATTCTCACTGTGACTACTGAAATCTAAGAGTAACTCCTCTACTCCATCATGACAACAACTTCATCTCAAACTAAGAGTTGATAAATATTTGATATTGAAGGTAGCTCTTCTTATTTCATGGAGGTAACTCTATCTTGTATTGTAGCCATGTCTCCATGACCCAACTAATGTATTGCACCAACTGCCACTCAATTTTAAATATGGGGATTTTTCCCCTTACATATCATACTATATATGAATCATGGTTGTTTTGGTTGTCTCCATGAATACTAGAACTATTTCTTCAATTACTGGAGTAAGTGTCTCGTCATAGTCTTCTCCCTCTTGCTGGGAGAATCCTCTGGAAACACATCAATATTTGTACATCTACAACATGATTTATCTGTTATATCAATATTGGAAGTCAATATTGAATTCTCTTCTAGTATCATGGAAAAATCCATATCCTAGTCTTTCTGACTGGTTTCCTTCTCTGTCACTGAACCAAGGGAATCTTCCCAGGAGATTTCATATCTTCTAGAAGTTTACAAAGCTACGATGTAGTCTTCTCATGGCATCTATTTCCCAGTCCTGGAAGTTTTGTCTTCATCTTGATCTTTTCTGAGACCAGGCTTACTCCTGATTTCTTCTAAGTCTACAAGGACTTCATCATCTCTTACAGGGTATACTTGGTTTTGAATACCAAGTTTAAATAAGAAAATTTGAGTCATACTTCAAGTGAATTATGATTCTTGTCAAGGTGGCTTTATTATCATTTGAACAAGTCTATTGTGAGTTCTTGTTCTAATGTTCATTCATCTTTGGAGCCTTCTGCTCCTTACAATCAATATCCATATGAGATACTCTAGATCTCAAAAATAGCTTCTTCTTCATCTTCTTTGGTACATGAATGTATATGGCCATGTACATAGTATTTTTCATGTGTCATATAATTTGTTTCCTTCTGCAACCTTCACTATAGATTTCTTAGGGTTATCACCTGTGACCTGAAACAAGGTCAATAAATCATCAAGAAAGAATAATAATCTTTTGATAATAGTAATAAAACAATAGCACGAATAATCGTCACAATAGCTCCTTTAGAGATATCACTTGTGACCTTCCTAAAACAAAGATCAAAAGTAAGAAATACAATACGAAATGCGACCAACACTCTTCTAGTGTTGTGATAAAACATTCCTCCATGATAACCTGGAACCAACACAAGAAGTTTCTCCTAGAGGAGATGTTAGTTGTATCTAGTAAATGATTACATTAATCATTTATCTCAATATTCTCACATGCTACCAAGAATAATAATTTTCAAAGACTTCTACCTAAACTATAGTTTTTACTTGTAATCAGGTAGTTATCAACTTTTCATGTGCAACTTTGAATCTTATCAACTTAATTAATCAACCTGGAACCTGGAGTCTTGTCCTCAAGAATGAGTGTCTTTCTTTTATTCCAATTCTCCTTCACTCAAAATGACAAGTGATTTATTCAACCTATCTTTTGTACTAGGAAAATATGGTATCTTAATAGAAGTCTGGGTTAGAGAATAAAATCTATGATGTCAACTTTAATGAATCTAATACCTTGACTTTAATTTTGACCAAAGTTTAGTATGATGGTCATAGCTTCAGCATTCAACTTGGATCAATATAAAAAATAGATGCATATCAGAATAATCAAACATGGGTTGCATTATTCCTTTGAATTTGTTGGATCTGAGATCCTTCTGTATCTATGGTAAGAGATCCCTTCTCCTGCAAATACTCTTTAAATATTAACAATTTAAACATATGTGAGTACATACCTCTGATAGTAGTGACACCATCTGGTAGCAGCAGTAATAATTACTAACCCTTTAAAAAATTCAAGGGGAATGCAACTAGTACTGCAACTATAATTGATATTGCAACTGATTGTGAAACTGCAACTGCAACTGCAACTTAAAGTTTTATGAGAAAACCCTAATTTTTCAAACTTCAAATTTTAAAATATTGATCYAGGGACTAGATGCGATGGGATGAGGCGAGTTTGTTAGAGCTGTTAGATTTCAAATATTTCAATTTTTTCCCCTTGAAACTTGACCTGCGGAAATTTGGACTAGTACTTCTAGTACTGGTTCTGGTTTCCTAGTTTTTCTAKTTTTTTGGTACTTCTAGTTTTCTAGTTTTCTAGTACCAGTCAAAACTAGGGTTTGACTTTCTGGAGGCTTTGTCCACTAAAAAGGTGCGCTCAAGCTGCCAAAAGATTCACTAGGGTAGGGAACACTTTTGTAGATGGTTTTTAGGTAAAACTTCCTTTCCAATAAATAATCCTAATTTTCTTGTACGACAACAATGACGTTTTTTCTTATCCAATGAAAGGTGCTCTCTTTAGCTTAGCTCTGAAACCATCTTAAGTTTTGATCTATTATTATTTTTCTTTTCGATTTAGTAGATAACAATAACATAGGTAGGATCACTGAGATAAACACAATCACAAGACACACAACATTTATCCTGGGAAACCCTCATTGGGGAGAAAACCCAACAAAAACTTCCTTAGTATAGATAGCCAATACAATGCCAAGACAATAAACCAAAACACTAGAGAATATCCAACACTAAGAAATGTGCCTATCTCTTCCTTCTTCTCCCAATTGTAGCTACCAAACTTGCACACTTGATGAGCGAATGAGTGAGTGAGATAATGAGGCATTGGCTTCCTTTATTTGTATTGGCTGACGGGTTCTGGAAAGGTGTCTCTTCACTGGGTAGGGCCAACTTGTCTTCTTAGTGGTTAAAACAACTTTAATTAGTCCTGGGGGTCGACTTGTTAATTTTCATAATACAATTAGGGTTTGACCAATATGCAAAAGGGGATTTGGTCAATTACAATGCTCGGCATGATCAATCCACAAAAGGGGATTGATCTAATGAATAATTACTTAAAAAATAAATAGAATACTCTTTGCAGTTACAATATTTCAACAACCAAATCCAATCACCAAGACTAATCACCAAAAACACTCTCAACCATATGCACAATATCACCAGGATGTGCATGAACCAAAAATACTCATAACAACTCACAAACATCACCCACACATGCCTCTACCAAGAATGTATCAATATTCTTCAAAACTTTCCTACAGATATGTGACCTGTCTACACTGCAACACGTGGGTATCCACGCCTTTGTCTACTGCAACTCGTGAATGTTCGTTCCTTTTTTTTTGCAACTTGTGGAATAGCACAAATATCTATTAGTATCACAAATTTTGTCTCTATCACCCTATATGTGTCCCTGTCTCAATCTTTGTCACCCTCTGATCACTCTGTATTTGCTCACAAACCTGATGATCTGATATAAATAATGCTCATTGAATATCCAAGTAGATATAACACAACCATGTACTATGTTCATACATATGTTTCATTGAACTTATGTAATTATAATAACCTATTACATTAACCATACATCAAACCCTCATTGTTATGCATATCCAACTTGTACTATGTCTCAACCATAAACTCTCAAGCATGTACCACTCAATCATATACCAGAACACTTGAAAAATGCCAATATCACCAACAAAGACCTCTCACAATGTGCCATAAGTTATACCACTAAAACTTAGACATGCACCAACAATATTATTCAACAGATTTACCTCAAAACATTTACTACAACACATACCATACCTCCAAGAGAGCATATTCCAAACCTCACAAAGTCATGCCTCAAGCATGTTCCACAACGTCACTAAGATATAACCTCATAAGCATATAAACTTACCTTTTCACATTGTAACTAACCCAATTCCTTAGATCTCATACCAACATACCAACCTTAGCCTTAGCAACCTAGACCAAGCATCACTTCTCAATCTTGCACAAACCCTTCTTCATATCTGTGCTTTTCTCTTCTACATCTAGCGGGTATCTGTGCTTTATTGCACTATGTTGCTTGTACATTTGTGCCCTTGTAAACTACAACTCAGTGATGTCTCATAGATTGGGTTACTTGAGTTTGTTGCAACTCCGAGACTTTACCCTCGACTTTCCTTCATAACTCCAGACCTATGCTTTCTCATATTTGTCAATGTAGATTTGAAAATAACCTTTCACAAATGAGATATTCAATAATTTTCAATAGCTAGGTAGATCATAAAAAGATTCCCTTGCTCTCTTATTTATACTTTTCCAAGTGCCTTCCTCTAGAATTTTCCTTGTAACTGTTTTACCCAACTTCCCTCTTTTATGGCTAACCTACTTTTAGCTACGTTACCCACTTTCAAACACTTTATCCATAGATAGTAAACTCACCACTTCTTGTTGCAGCCACTTTTTTGTTTAAATAATTTATTTTGCAACCACTTTCACTAGGGAATCTTCTTTATGACTTTCTAGAATATTTTCACTTCTTGTTGACCTTCTAGGGTCTTCTAGATTACTCTAAGTGGTTCTCTAAATTCTCAAATCCATATGTCCCTAACTGCTGAAGACATGTGATGTTCTACATACTACTGGAAATGTCATGACAATCACTATCCATCCATCCACATATGATAACATCTTGACATGTTCTTCAACCTATTTTATTCCACACAACTTAGGGCTTCATTACCACACATCTAGGATTTCTCAACCACTTAACTATTTGGACTTTGAAAAGAGTATTTCCATGAGGGATTTTAACCATAAGGGACCACTTTGAACTCTAACCAAGAGCATCTTCCCATGAGGACTTTCACAAAGGGGAACACTTTGGATGAGGGCTTGCACAAAAAGGGGACCACTTTGGAGTCCATGCATTTGGTGCTTCCTATATAAGAGAATTCATGAGAGCATCCTTATCCATGATCATTGACTACCTTGGATATCAACCATCACATGAAATCAATGATACACCTCCATTTGACATCAACATTGACATCAATGATAACACATCACCATGACACCACTTGAAATCAACCCTTTGACATCAATGACAACTTAGTCCAACACTATGGAAAATGCATCTACATGTATATGGAACTATTTTTTCCAATCCGGAAAGATCATAATCGATGTGATTACTAGTTTTTGTTTCAAGGTGTCCAACCCCTTCTGACAATCCTCATTCCATTGAAACTTTTCTTACTTATTTAGTAATTTTTCCATTGGTGTTGTTATCTGTGCACATCCCTTAATAAATTTCATGTAATAGCTTGTATGACCCAAAGTTTCCCTCAAATGTCTGAATGATGTAGGTGGATTTAAATCCAGAATTACTGCAATCTTGGTCGGATCTACTAGTAATCCATGTCCCAAAAAAATTCCAAATGGTGTGCAAAAAATACACTTCTTCAAGTTCAACTAAATCTGACACTGTCTACACCTATTCAACATGAGATTGAGTACTTATATATGCTCCTTCAGTATATTGAACACAGTCTAATCATCCAAGTACACTTCATGGAACTTATGAATAAATTCCTTGAATGATGCTACCACAACTATAGAAAACACCACATGGGAATTATTCAATCCAAACGGAATTACTATATACTGGTAACGCCCCCATTCTATTGCAAAAGTAGTATTTTGTTGATCCTCCTGCACAATTTTTATCTGATGGTACCCTAATAAGCCATCTGTGAAAGAATAAGTTTCTTTCCTCCTACATGCTCCATCTCATCTATGAATGGTGTTTGGAATGGGTCATGTAAAAATGCATCATTCATCTTCCTCAGATCCATGTAGATACTAATTCCTTCTGTCTTCTTGTCGTGCACTACCGTTGGAATGATCCACTCAGATTCCTCTACAGGTTCAATGATTCCAACATCCAACATCCTGTCTATTTCATCTTTCACCTTTTCCTTGTACTTCAAATTTAACCTATAAGGCCTCTGTCTAACTGGCTTAGCACCTAGTTTCAGTGGAATCTTCATCTCACCTAAGTCCCCTTCTTCCTCCTTCATCTCTTAAAATTTCATTGGGAATAAGTCTTGATATTCACACAACAAGTCTGCAATCTTTTCGATTGTTTCTTCACTCCAGTAATCCCCTATATTTGAAAACTTTGGATTTTCTAGCGTCCTAATTTTTACCTTCTACGCCTTTATTGGTTGGGTGTATGCAACAAACTCAAGGTGTGGCCCTTCTACTACTCATTCTCCTTCTATTTTAGGTACTTTTACATTCCTAGGATATTCTTCATCATGTTCTTCCTTAGCCACATTGTAGCACTCCAATAATGCATGAAAATTTATGTTGGCTCTGTGTGCACTGCATACTGGTACCACTTCCATCATCGCTTCTTATGAGAAGATCTTAGTTCGAATATCCTGTAGCACACAATCTATTGGTGGAGATTCATGTTCAAATGTAAACGTGAATTTTAACCTCTAAGCCAAATCTTCCCATTTTGTTGTCTCTCTGCGCATTTCCAATTCCAAATACCAGTTCTTCGGAATTGTGTACAGCATGTGTATAAATCTGTGTCCATTTTTTTTTCGGTATTGAACTCTGTAAATTCCTGCACTAATCCACATGACCTTCTGGATTACTCTCTCCTATATACTTCTGCACAATGTTTTCTCCCTTAATACCAAACCTTACTTGCAATAGTCTTTTTCACTGTGGCTAGTCCTTCATTTCTTCCTTGTGTGAAACCCACTATCTGGTTGGAGTCTCTTTTAGGACCACATATAGTGCCAAAAAACTTTATTGTTTGGGTACCTGTAACTCAAATTCCTTTACAAACAAACTTATATCAGTTAATCCATCATATTTGGGTGGATCACATAGCTCTGTTCCAATCCAGGGAAACGATCGGGTTACACATGCACATCATCTAGTCAACACTTCATGCATCCTATGCTACCAATGGACTAGACCTTCTTCAGAATATGATGCAAATGAAATGATACTTCACCATCTTAGTGCACTGTATGCAATAGGTTTTACATAATTATCCATCCGCATAGTCATGTGTTGTCAATGCCATTTCCTATGGCTATCTCTATGTATCTCTTTCCTTCTATTGGGTCCAAGGGTGCAGTGACTTTTAAATATCCAAACTCAAATATCATCTCCATCCTCTTCAAGTTTACAGTCACTTGGTTATCGAAATCCCATTCCAATTGTGTTATTGTTGGATATGGTTGAATGCCATCCATGATCTCAATAAATTCAAAGTTTGACATACTATGCACCCCATCTATGTTTAGAGGTACTCCTATCAAACGTCCAATTGGTAGAATTTTGTGTTGATTCGTTATCCTTAACTGAAAATGAGACCATACTATATTAGGTTTACTCATCATATCCCATGTCTGCTTAGGTAAAACATTCACATTGAACCTTAAGTCCAAGATAACATTATCCACATCATACTCCCCAATTTGCACATTGAATCTAAATTCTCCATTGGTCCTATTCCTGTGTAGTACTTGATTCTCCACCCCTTGTGCAATGGGATTTTCCCTTTCTCATGTGAAGTGATTGATCATATCATAGAGTGTACTCAGTGAAATTTCATCTCTCATTAGTTCTACACAACTCCTCAGAAATTTTGTTAGTGTGCTCATCTTTCTAGATGGTTTCTTTGGCACAACCCATTCTCCTACATGAGGCATAGATGATGTTGATGCTCCCCAATCTTATCCAAGTACCTATTTTCTTTCCCTATAATATGTCTCTTTTTCTTGTTGAGGATCAAAGGTTGGCATAGGACCTGCTAACTTTCTTGCCCGCTGCTCAGTCTTCTTTCATCTGTTCGTCATATCAACTCCTATTCTAGATCCTCTGCATGTAACAACTATTATTCTTGGTCCTTCATTACGTTTTTCAACTGATATTATTTGTACATTTTATTTGGATTATGATTTTGGTTTTCTCTGGACTTCCATTTTTCAACTAGTTGTGAACAATATTTTATCACGTGCTTTAGTGCTCTATAGTATGTGCACGTTGTACACAGATTCGGGTAGTCCCAGGCTAAGTGTCTCAAGTGATTACAGCTATAACATATAATCTATCATCTTCCTCCTCTACCAAAATTTCCTCTACCTCAATCTCTTCCAAAGTTTCCTCTGTTCCTTGGATTGAAAACCCTTTGATTATTATATTGCGTACCAGTCCCCTCTGTTGCATCATTCTCCTCCCGAATCCTGTACATATCTGATTTTCACTCCCTCATTAATTCGAACACATGGTAATACTTCTCTTGATGTCCAACCAACTTGTAAAAGTTTAAAAATAATTTCCTTGGTGTACTCTGATACTTCTATAGTAATGGATACTCAGTTGGATGATGTCCCCATTTCTTACTTATCTTGCAATATCCTCCTCTTGGTAATGGATTCAGTGCTCCAGTCTCCAAATACTGCGCAAATGTTGGGAATTTGTCCTTGTGATGGAATTCATTCCTACACTTGGTACACTAGACTTGTTCTCATTTCTCCTTTCAATTTGTAAGTTTGTCTAGTTGAATCGTCAATGCAGCGAACTGCGTCTAAACTTGCACCATCCCTCTATTGTCTCCTAAAGGGGATGGTTCCAATTTCATTGCAATTTCCAATGCCTCAGGCTATGATGCAACCTTCTATTGATTGAATGGCCTACGAATGTGTGGTAGAAGTCTTTTGATAAACCATTCTTGATGTTGTTGATCTAGGATCTGAAAAGTCAGTCTACCCATCAGATCCTTGAACCTTTGATCAAAGTCCCATATTGATTATGTTTGCACCTATTTGATCTCCTTAAGTTTTGTGATGTACTACAACTCTGAATTTGGCTTCTTAAACTCCTTTAGTAAATCTTGTATTATATTTTTTAATGTCCTGGCCTATCCTGTAGGTGTAGTACTTTGCAGCTTCATGTACTAGACTAGTGCACAGCCTCTAAATGTTGTAGCCAATTGTGCAATCTTCACAGTCTCATCTTGGACGTTCTTTGTGGCCCAAATTTTCTCGCAAAAAAACATATGTTGTTCAAGGTCTTCTGAACCCACTCCTTGGAACTCAGGTAGTCTAAGGGTGTTTTCTACCCCTTCCATGTTTCTTTGTGTAGTCCCTCTTCTTGGTGATGTTGGTTGAATATGACTTTGCACACTACTTCCACTACTTTGACTTCTACTACTTTTTCCTCCTTGATTAACTATAAGCACTTTTCATAAGTATTCAATTGTTATCTCTGATTGTGGTGATGCACATGCACTTAATGGATTTTCTATTATTGGACTAGATTGAAACTCCTCTTCTTGTCCTCCAATATGTGGTATTTCCTCGATTTGGATTATCACACAAGATTCTCTCTCCTCTGTCTCTCTACGTTCCTCTCCTTTCCCATCCCCTATATTTCACATCTTGTACCTCCTTCCTCTATGAAATACTCCAAACTCTTCTTAGTCCTCTGGTATACCTTCTTCAGTTCTCTACATCCTCAATCCATCCCTTCCTTCTTCATCACTTCCTCTCTTATCTTGAGACTATCCTTTTTTCATCCCCCCTTAGAAGTCAGATTTCATTTTCATAACACACTTGTCACACAACAAAATATTTATCCATGTACCTAATGATTTCATGAACCTTCCACGCAGACCTTTGAAAAGGTCCCTTTCTGTAAAACCATATGATTGGGTACAATATACAAAAAAATTTGTAACGTATCCTCCTAGTATACTATCCAACCAAAAATAAACTGTGTGACTAGTAGGGTTACTTACATATTTCAATTGTCTTACCAACTTAGGAGTTTGATTCCTTGGTGTTGTAGTTTTGTACCTTCTAGTATTCTCCACTAGTCTTTCTAGCCACTAGGTGAGAATAATTGGAAATTTGCTAAAGAAAATTCCATGAAGTTATGTATACACATACATTTTCATCCATTGCTTGTCACTCATCTGAGGGTTTCTATTCTCTTTTAGATAAAAATATTGTTCCTTCCTTTCCAACCATTTTGAGATCTCTTTCTTAGTTGACCTCCAAAACATTCCCTCAATCACAAATTTCGGGCCCCGGAAACGAAACCATATTTTGGTGTTGTGCACGGTTGTTAGCGCTTGATCATGTATTAAGGAAGAAAGAAAATATTAAAGAAGAAGAAAGACAAAGCATGAAGTGCATGGAAGACACACAAACTGAGGAAGGGTCGAAGTGGTTAAAGAAGCATAAAATATGGATCGAAGTAAGGGAAAGCAAGTCGTTGGAAGAGAAGATCAAGGAGGCCAAAGAAACAAAGAGGATAGATTCTCGATAATTCAACAAGCAGAAGAGGACACCAATGGGTTATTTAGAGCACCTCGCAGAGAAGAAGGAAGAACATGCCAGAGAAGTCCTTAAAATGCAGTCTATGGGGACCTAGGGTTTTGGTACCTAGGGTTTTTGCACCTGGACTTCGGTCTAGGGTTTCTAAGAGATATGGAATGATAAATAGAGTTCTAGAAGACTTGAGAGGGTTGTTGTTAGAGAGAGTGATATGTAAAAGTGTTGTGTCTCAAAGCATTCTTGTATTCTGGATCTTCATCTTGGTGCAAAGATCTACCTTGCAGCTAGGTGCGCAGGGTTGGGAGATAAAGAGGAGAGAGAGATAAGGATC
>SNQJ01S0004973.1:244188-264152 GCA_010110895.2 Picea sitchensis
TTTGATGTACAGGTTGTTGTCTGCACTTCCTTTTCTGAATGCTGCCTACTATAGATATGTATCTAGTCTAGAGTACCATGCTCTAGGAGCCTGTTTTAGGCCATGCAAGGCCTTCTTTAATTTACACACATAATCTTTGTTCTCTGAAAACTGAAATCCTTCTTCAATGTAGACTTCTTCTTCAAGTTCCCCATTCAGAAAAGTTGATTTTACATCCATATGATACATTTTAATATTTTTGGAGCATCCATAAGCTAAAAGAAATCATATTGCTTCCATTCTAGCAATTGGGAAAAATTTCTATTCAAAGTATATTCCTTCAACATGTGCATATCCGTTACATACCAATCTAGCTTTGTTCATTGTAACCGGTCCATCTTCATTTAATTTATTCCTGTATACCCACTTTGTGTCGATCACATTCTTGTACTTTGGTCTTGGAAACAATTCCCAAGTGTCATTATTCTCTATTTGATCCAATTCTTCATCCATGGCCTTGTTCCAAAATTCATCTTTGTTGGCCTCTTCAAAATAGGTTGGTTCAATCGTAGATGTGAGTACTAGGTGTCTTTGTTCTGGTGAACAAATTCTTCTTCTAGGCTCAACTCCTGCTTCTATTTTTCCAATAATTTGATCTGAAGGATGATTCTTTTGTACTCGTCTGCTAGGTGTTTTTGGAGTTACTTGTTGAACTTTCTCTTATGTTTCTGTCAGATCCTTTTCGTATTCCCCTTCTTTTTCATATTTTGTTTCTTCTTCATAAATTTGTTCCATTGATTGATTTTTTTCTTCCTTTAATTTTTGTCTACCTATTTCATCAATTGTTACGTTGATTCTTTCCATTACTTTTTTCAATCTCAGGTTGTAACACTTGTATGATTTTATTGTACTTGATTAACCAACAAGTACTCATTTTTCCACAGGAGAGTCAAACTTTTCCATTCTTCCATCTTCTCTTTTGATGTAGCATTTGCTTCCAAAAACTCCGAAGTTATTTACATTTGTTGGTCTTCCTTTCCATAGCTCCTAAGGAGTTTTCTCAGTGTTGTTTCTGAGCATTACTCTATTTTGAATGTGAACTTTTGTATGCACTATCTGTGTCCAAAAAATATCTGTCAATTTTGAATCCATTAATATTGTTCGAGCCATTTCTTGTACTGACATATTCTTTCTTTCAACAACTCCATTCTATTGAGGTGTCCTAGAAATGGAGAATTGTCTTTTTATTCCATGATTGTTGCAGTAGTCCATAAATACTTTTGAATTGAACTCTCCTCCATTATCAGATATCAAGCATTTGATTTTTGAATCCATTTCATTTTCAACCATTTCATTGTAGATCTTTAAGTTTTCAAAAGATTCTGAATTTTTCTTGAGAAAGAAAACTGCGGTCATTCTTGTATAATAATAAACTAATAACATAAAGTATTTCTCACCTTTTAAGCCCTTTGTTGTAGTTGGTCCAACTAGATCTGTATGCACAATTTCCAGTGGTCTTGTCGTTGAATTTTTCTTTGATTTGAACCTGGTCTTTGTTTTCTTTCCTTGTTGACAATGTTTGCATAAAGTGTTGGTTGATTTCATGATATGGGGAATTTCTCTGACTGCTTCTCTTTTGTTGACTTTGACAAGGTTATAAAAATGTATGTGACCCATTCTTCTATTCCATGGCCAACTTTCATCTTCCTTTCCTAGGCAACACTTTTCATTTCCAATTTCACTTAACACATATATGTTGCTTGAAGTTCTCGCAACTGTAGCAATCAATTTTCCTGAACCTTCTTTTTTTATCTCGCACTTTTGTGAATCGAAAGTAACTTTATGACCTTGGTCACACATTTGACTCACACTTAGAAGATTATGTTTCATATCTTCTACTAGTAGAACATTTTCTGCCTTTGTATTCTTGTTCCCAATTCTGACTGTGCCTTTTTCAATGATTTTGGTTGAATCATCATTTCTGAAGGAGACTGATCCATCTCTTTCCTTTCGTAATGTAACAACCTGTCTCTATCACCTGGCATGTGTTTTGAACACCCACTATCAACATACCAACCACGTTTATTTTTCTTATCTTGTAGAGTGTGTTTGCATTCTTCATTTCTATATTGATCCTACTTTCTTATCCATGTCCTTTTTCTGAGGTTCATGTCTGTGACTGTTGTTATTATGTTGCGGTTCTGTAGGAGGGGCTGTCATTATGCAATATTTGGCCATGTGTCCAAAAATTTTACATTTGTAACATTCCACTTCAGTGCTAAAAGATTCAAACATGTTGTAACGTCTTCTCTGTGTTTCACTAGGCCTTCTTGGATAACCCCTTTGTGTATGACTTTCAAAGTTGTTTTTGTTCCTATTGTTAGCTCTGCAATTCACAACTTTATGTAAAACATTATTACATGCATAACATAAAACAAAAAATATAGTTTGATACCTGGGAGTTGAAGATATTTTGAAAGGAGGTACTCTTATGAATTATTCATCTTCCTGGGGCCTATCTTTCGGTTGTTGATTTTGAAATCTAAATCTTCTTGGTGGAGGAGTGTCCCTGTAATATTCCTTGTAGATATTCCTATCCCCCTTGATTGTTTCTTCAAAGATTTTTGGATATGTTTATTGCTCTGTTGTTTTGGAGATTAATCTTTTTTCTGTCTGATTGTATCCAAGTCTGGACTTGTTATGATGAGATTTTTTACTGTTGATATTGTCATCCAAAAGCTTTGAGTTGTTCTTCATATTTTTATTTTGAAGATCCTTTCTTAATGTGTCAATCTCTACTTCCAAATTTCCAATCATCTTGTCTTTTTATTCTAGTTTTTCTTTGAATGCTTCTTCAATTCTTTTATCTTCTTCTATTTGAACCTTCAAATTTGTGATCATTTGTTCTAGTTCTTGAGTGTCTTGTTTCTTCTCTAGTTCTGCTTGTATTTTCTTGTTTTTATTCTTTTCTCTTCTGATAAATTCTATGCCACACATTAATTCCTCTCGGTGGTCAACTTCTGCCTCTTCAATTTCTTCTTCGACTTCTCCATATTCTTCTTCAGATTCTTCATATTCTTCTTCAGAGTCTTCTTTATCAGAGTCTTCTACTGCCATGAATAAAACTCTTTTTGTCTCACTGTCACTGACTTCATCTTCATCTGATGATGAGATGTCTTCTTTGGTGCATAAGCTTTTCTTGAAAACTTGCTTTGTGGTTCTTTTTCCTTTATATGTTTGTTTGCCTTCTGAGTAACCTTCATCATTTCTCTTTTTCTTATAAGGACATTTGTTAGCAAAATGACCAATACCATCACAATTAAAACAAATTAAAGGAAGCTTACCTCTATACCTATGATCGATTCCCTTATTCAATCTTTTGACAAAGTTGGCCACTTCTTCATCATCTTCCAAGACGTCACTACTGCTACTATGTTTTTTTTTTTCCTTCCCTTTTTCTTTGATTTTTTGGATGCTTTGAAGGCTGCTTCTTTTATATCTAGATTTTCCTGTTCAGTTCCCATTTCATGTGCTATGAAGATTCCATGTAATTTGTCCATGCTTATTGATTTTAGATATGATATTTCTTCTAGTGTTGATATATTAGGGTCAAATATCATAGGAAGAGATCTTAGTACTTTTTGAACAATTACAGATTCTTTGATTTCTTCTCCCAATCCTATGATTCCATTTATTGTTTCATCAACTCGTAAAAAGTAAGATGCAATATTCTCATCTTCCTTCATCTTAAGTTGTTCGAACTGACCTATGTAAGTTTGAAGCTTTGTTTCTTTTACTTTTGAATCTCCTTGATAAATATTTTGAAGTTCGTCCCAAATCTCTTTAGCAAATTTACAATGTGCAACTTTGGTGAATATCATTGTTGGATCAGGTTGTCATTGATGATAATGGTTTGATTGATTGATGTCATTGATTGATGTCAATTGATTGATTGATGCTAAATGATTGATTGATTGATGATTGATGTCAGATGTAATATGTATTGTCCTTGATGAGAATGCATACATGAAGATGCATCAATTAGTTATCATTGATATGATGAACATGGATCAATGAGTTGTCATTGATACATGATGCATAGTTGGATTGATGTAATGGTATTATCATTGTTGATAAGGTGCACAAATGGATGAACTCCAAAGTGGTCCCCTTATGGTGAAATCCCTCACGGGAATACGCTTTATGGTTGAGTTATCCTTGAAGTGTGGATGGAGAACCCATGCTTATATGTGGAATAATGAGATGAAGATCAATGAAGATGTTGGTCAAACTATCTTAGAGGGATAGTGCTTGTCATACCATTTTCAGTGGTATGTGGAATGTCACATAACTCCTCATGGTTTGAGAGTTATGGCCTTACGAAGTTGGAGGACCCTCATATGTTGGCTTGAAGCCCCAAAACGTTAAAGAAGTCAAAGAGCTTGCAAAGAAGAAATTATTATTTAAATGATAAAGTAAAGTGACAAAGTCAAGATGGATTATTTAAATAATAAAGAGAAGTGACAAAATCAACAAAGATTATTTAAATGATAAAGTGAGGTGACAAAATCAAGAAGGAATATTTAAATGTTAAAGTAATGGAGAACTTTCTATTTATGGAAAGTGGTTAACCCTAAAATGAGGAAATTAGGTTAAGTTACCTAGAAGTTGAAGAGTATAAATAAGAGGCAAGGGACTCTTGTAAAATGTACATTTTTGGAGCATCTCTTGTGTATCTTTTGTGAGCATATTAAGTGTATCTCTTGTGCATCTCTTGAGCATGTATTAAAGATCTATTATGAGAGAGAGAGAGAGTATGGAGGATATCATGGATGCATCAAAGTTTTGGCAATTCTGAGATCATGACGGTGAAAGTTTCAGAAGTTTAGAAACCCTACTTTCTGAGGCATACATGGGTTGTCTGTGTATAGGGTGCGTACAATACGCGGGTTGATAGTCTATTAGGGTGCATACATACACTGGATGGCAGTGTATTAGGGTGAGTACATGTTGGTAAAGCCATGGAAACTTGAGAAGATGAAGATGCAGAGGTTCCATATTCTGAGATCAGGCTCCCAGGAAGGTCTACAGTGCTCAGATACATCAGATCTATCCATTGGTTCAAAAGGTATGGTTACATGGTTTTCTTGATGGATACTCTTACTTATTGTTTGGGGAATGCTTAAGGCATTCTTGGTATGGTTTTTATGTAGTTTGAGTTGATGGAGTAAGAAACACTCTTATGTTTCAATACTGATATGATGGCTATAGTATACTGGTTGTTTACACATGTTTGAGTAGCATTCATATTATATGGTTGAGAAGAATGAGTCAGCTATTGAAGAGCTTGGATGTGTTGTGACTGGTTGTGGGTCAGATTGGACAGTAAGAGACAAAAGAGAATGTGATTGCAGGTTGTAGAGGATATGAGTATGAGATGAAAAGGATAAATCCTAATAGCTTAGAAGGTATATGTAGGTTGTAGTATAGACTGTTCACGTACATACGTGGGTTGCACTATTGGTAGGGTGTGTATATAGCATGTTGCACTACCGACAGGTCGTGTACCTGTGAAAGATTGATATATGTGGAGGATTGTTGCTTCAACTCAGTTGATGTTGAGGATGTAAGTTGAGTCTTGCATATAGATATGGTGCTCTTATAGAGTTGTAGTCTATTAAGTTGTTGTTCATAAACAACAGGGATTGAAGTCCGTAATAAAAATAAAATTGTATATACATCTTGTGTTCTTTTTGTTACTTATGGTGATAGTTTGTTGATGATATATTTCTGATATATGTTGGTGATATGTGTTCACATTTAACTGGTTATAAAAGAGAGAAATGGTTAATGAGTTAATGGTGATTTCTAACTAATGAGTTTTGTGTAAGAAGGAAGTTTTGGGAAAAAGATCCCTACACTATTTACCCCCCCTCTCAGTGTAGTCAGTGTGTCGAACAATTGGTATCAGAGTGGACCTTCACTACAAGCCTTAACAAGCTTGAAGAAGATCCATAGACACACAAATGGATGATGAAGTACCAATCCTTGATGAGGAAAACTATTGTACTTGGAGAATAAAGATGAGAGTACATTTGAAAGAAATGGGAGTGACTATTTGGAAGACAGCCATTGGTGGATTAATTTCCTTGAAGAACAAGTCAAAGTTTTTATCTCAAAGGGAAGGAAAGAAGAATGATGCATTCGCTCTCAAGACCATTCTTAGTGGACTCTCAAGCCCTATCAAAGAGAGCATGGGACAATGTACTTTCGTCAAGGATATATGGCTAAAGATAGAGGAGACATATCAAAACAAGAAATAAGATGTTGAAGACCACTCCATCAAGATCATTAAAGGTAAAGAATCTCCAAAAACTCTTGAATGCATTATTTCTAAATGTGATCTTGAAAACATTTCAAATGAAGACAAAGAATCAAGTGATGATGTTAGCACAAATGAAGATCTTGAATACATTTCAAATGAAGGAAAAGAATCATGTGATAATGTTGGAAAAAAGGAAGATCTTGAAGATACTTCAAATGAAGGTAAAGAATCCTCAAATACCCTTGATTGAAATGATTCAAATTGTGATGATGTTGAATTTTTCTCTACAAGTGAAGAAGAAAATCTAGAAATAGTTTGTGTAGATTCTGATGGTAGTTATCCCATGAAAAGAATAGAAGAAGGACTACTAGAACTTCAAAAGAAAGTTGAAGAGGGTCTATATGAATATAGAAATGATCATTATTATATAGACTATAACTATCTTTCGGATAACACTAAAAAGTTTCTTAGGAGGAGTCAAAGGCACATCTTGAAGTTAAAGGGAATGCTCAAAGAACAAGAAGAGAGAAATAAGACTTAATTAGAAGAAAAGGAAGAAGAGATCACAAGACTAAAGAATGAAAAATAAGATATGAATGTAGATGATGAGATTAGCAAAAGTTTTGAAGCTATTGTCCATCTCAAGGCCCAAATTGAAGAAGCCAAAAGGGTAGAGGAACTATTGAAGAATCAAATTAATGAAAGGGAAGAGTCATGTCATAAGTTAGAAACTGAAGTTGTTGATATTAGAAAGAAAGTAGAGAAGTCAAACAAATTCTTGAATAGCTCACTAATCTTGAATGAAATCTTAGAAAGTCAAAGATCACCAAATGATAAATCAAGTCTTGGATACAAAGAAGCTACACATGTTGAAGCAAGCACCTCAAAGAAGCATGAAGTAAAGTGTGAAGAAAAGGTGCAATTCAAGCATCCAAAGGCAAGGAAAGTTCCAAAAGAACTAAGAAAGAAAGACATCAAGAAGGTACCTTTACACCTCAAAGAAAATGGAGACCAAAGAAAAGGTATGAAAGTGTTTTTCATGGTCAATGTTATTCATGTAATTAATATGGTCACAAAGATTTGGAATGTAGATCTTATGCAAGGAGAAATGAAAGAAGATTTCATAACACCATAAGGTGTTTGAGATGTGATCAAGTAGGACACATTGTTGTTCACTGTAACACCATGAGATGCTACAGTTGTAGTGGATTTGGCCACACATACCAGGAGTGATCGAACACAAGAAGAAAGTCCATGATTAGGACTTCATATAGCATGACTAGAAGAAGGAATGAAGTAAGGAAGGGAGACATATTTGAAAAGATGGAAGCTCATAGCTCAAGTTCTGAGAAATAGGGACACCTTCAGAAGTGGGTGAAGAAGACTGAGCAACTAGAACAGAATGTAAGACTGAAGGGAAAATCAAGTGCGCCATCTACTGAAGCATACGTGGGTGACAGTGGTAACAATCACATACATATGTAGGCTGACCTTGAATAGGTCACGTACATACACGAGTTGTCTGTGCAGCAGGCCACATATATATGGTAAAGCCTTGGGAAAAAGGCAATGCACATGGGTTGCAGCTTGATGTCATGGTGTAACACTCTATTGCAAGGTCTGACATTGTTTGTTGCAGGTTTTGACACTATTTGTTGCAGGTTTTCATGATTCTATATTGGATTATGTAAGGTGATGATGTAAAATAAAATATTGGGTGCATGGCACTAACCCATGGGTATGGATTGATGCATTTTCTGTTGAAGAACAATGTTGGTTATGGCAGTGAAGTTATGTCACCTTGGTCATGTGATATATCTTGATGATGTTAGCTAGAGATGTCATTGATATATTGAAGCATACTACTAGCACATGTGTTATTGGATTCTTAGTATTTGTTGTAGTGAATGGAGGACTGACGCTAATATATTGATGTAGATGGCTGGTACATATTTTGAGTTTCATTGATATATCTTATGATGTATTGTTGGAAGCTTACTTGTTGGAAAAATTGATGCATGCATTTGGCATATGGATGGGCTACATATTAGGACATGCAGTTGGTGAGTTGATGAGGTGATCATGTTGTACATCATTGATGATCTATAGTTGAAGCATGATTGGCACATTGGTAGAGGAACCTACTAGCAGTTTGATTGACGCATATTTTATGGAGGATTCGACATACATGTATGAGGATTCATCATGTTGTAGTATTGATGCGTGGTTAATGTACTTGTTTGGTACACTCATAGATGACATATGCTTGATGGTATTACTTGATTAGCACAACAATTGGTATTTGTTTAAGATACATGGTTATGACACTTGGTTCATAATGGAGACATATCATGAGTGATATGACATTTGTTGTCATGTTGATAGAAGCATATGGTTGATACATTCCATGGATGAGATCTCATGGCACATTCTATGGTATTGATGTACATGGTTGATGTACATGGGTGTTGTGCATGATGGACACACAATTGGTACATGATGTACTTGGGTGGTGTTCTACTCATGATTCTCTATTTTATTGTTGACATATCTTTTGTTTCATGATGGTTGGTATGGCATGAGTTTGATGCATGAACAGGTCCAAGGATCATCATATAGTGTCATATTGTTCATATTGCAGATAAAATAAGGAGAGACATACCCATAGGGGGAGTCATTCTTCTTCCCATGGTTCTAGGAGGAGAAAAGAACTGATCCGGATTATTTTCGGCACGAAATGAGAGTAGAGATATAATAAGGAAATGCACAGAGATATCACAGATATTCAATAATATAACAGAAATGTATCAGAGATGCAACCATAAACACAGATATACAATAATACACGATTTCTATTAATGAAAGAAATGTACAGAGACTATAAAAATACAGAGTGAAAGACTCGCTAGAATGGTGGCATCTTATCTCTGAGAAAAGATGTGACGGCTACTCGCATTCACAAGAAGATGATTACAATGAGGCTCTGAAGGCCTTTTTACAATAAGCAGGAATGTCAAAAGTCCTAGAGATCCAAAAACCTAACCCTAGGAGATGAAGCGCCAAAAGTCATGTGGGCCCTGTTTGGGTAAGTTAGTACATCAACTTCCCGGGGTCGTAATTTTTGCATACGATCTCCGTTTTAGGCGTATGATAGCTCGTTGGAAATATATCGTCGAGGAGATACATTTTGGGGGCTCAATCATGTCTTTGACTATCATTGAGAACCTTGATCTCGAAAAACCTTCATTTAGGCCCTCAAAATGGCCCCGGAAGTTAAAACCTACTAAAAATAGTAAATTGCCAAAATTGCCAGAAAATTGTTTTGAGCCAGTCAGAAAAGGTGGGTGGCCACCGATATCCACTTGGATCAATACTGATCCAGTTTATTTTCGGCACGAAATGAGAGCGGAGATATAATAAGGAAATGCACAGAGATATCACAGATATTCAATAATATAACAGAAATGTATCAGAGATGAAACCATAAACACAGATATACAGTAATACACGATTTCTATTAATGAAAGAAATGTACAGAGACTGTTAAAATACAGAGTGAAAGACTCGCTAGAATGGTGGCAGCTTATCTCTGAGAAGAGATGTGACAGCTACTCGCATTCGCCGGTAGGTTGCGGCGGAAAAGACTCGGCTAGAATGGTGGCGTACTTATCTCCGAGAAGCGAGATAGTACTACCGTGATTCGCAAGAAGATGTCATACCGAGGTTCTCAAGGCCTTTTACAATAAATTCTCAAAGTCCTAGACATCCAAAAACCTAACCCTAGGAGAGATGAAGCCGCCAAAATTCATGTGGGCCCCATTTGGGTAAGTTAGTACATCAATTTCCCTCGGGTCAGAACTTTTGCATACGATCTTCATTTTAGGCGCATGATACCGCTGGAAAGGTGGTATCATCGGTGAGATTCATTTTGGGGGCTCAATCATGCCTTTGGATATCATCATTGAGAACCTCAATCTCGAAAAACCTTCATTTAGCCCTCAAAATGGCCCTCGAAGCTAAAAACCCGCTAAAATAGTAAATTGCCAAAATTCAAGCGTAAACCTGCTTTTGAGCCGCAAATGAGCCAGTCGAAAAAGGTGGGTGGCCACCGATATCCACCTAGATCAAGAACCCTATACTTGAAGAAAAATCACAGAGGCATAGTTCCAGGGGGAGAAATGGTCACAGGGAGAGTATGAGTGATGTATCTTCAGCATTACATCAGAGTGATATCCCTTGTTCAAAAGGGGATAGATTATTAAGAGGAATATCAAAGGCATTCAGACAGGGGGAGCAGCCCCAAGGAGAGTTCAAGCAGGGGGAGCAGCCCCAAGGGGAGAATGGCCCTTTTCCATTGATGTCAAATGGAGAGAGATAGTCACATTGATGTGATTGATGTTTAGTAATGGGGAGACATAGTCATATTGATATGATTGATGGCAATTGATGTAGAGCATGCCTTGTCTACATGTTGAAATCAATAATTGGTGTTGACATCAATGTTTGTATTTCCATCAATGCCAAATGGGGAGATTATTGGATCAGGTTGTCATTGATGCCAATGGTTTGATTGATGGTTGTCATTGATTGATGTCAAGTGATTGATTGATGCCAAAGGATTGATTGATTGATTATTGATGTCAAATGTAATATGTATTGTCCTTGATAAGAATGCATAGATGAAGATGGATCAATGAGTTGTCATTGATATGATGAAGATGGATCAATGAGTTGTCATTGATATGATGAAGATGGATCAATGAGTTGTCATTGATATGATAAAGATGGATCAATGAGTTGTCATTGGTACATGATGCATAGTTTGATTGATGTAATGGTCTTATCATGGTTGATAAGGTGCACAAATGGATAAAATCCAAAGTGGTACCCTTATGGTGAAATCCCTCATGGGAAGACGCTTTACGGTTGAGTTATCCTTGAAGTGTGGATGGAGAACCCATGCTTATATGTGGAATACTGAGATGAAGATCAGTGAATTTGTTGGTGAAACTATCCTAGAGGGATAGTGATTGTCATGCTGTTTCTGGTGTATGTGGAATGTCACATAAGTCCTCATGGTTTGAGAGTTATGGCCTTACGAAGTTGGAGGACCCTAATATGTTGGCTTGAAGCCCCAAAAGGTCAAAGAAGTCAAAGAGATTGCAAAGAAGACATTTTTATTTAAATGATAAAGTAAAGTGACAAAGTCAAGGTGGGTTATTTAAATAATAAAGAGAACTGACAATATCAAGAAAGATTATTTAAATGATAAAGTGAGGTGAAAAAATCAAGAAGGAATATTTGAATGTTAAAGTAATGGAGAACTTTCTATTTATGGAAAGTGGTTAACCCTAAAATGAGGAATTAGGTTAAGTGACTTAGAGGTGAGTTAAGTGACCTAGAATATGAAGAATATAAATAAGAGGCAAGGGTCTCTTGTAAAATGTACATTTTTGGAGCATCTCTTGTGTATCTTTTGTGAGCATCTTAAGTGTATCTCTCATTCATCTCTTGAGCATGTATTGAAGATCTATTCTGAGAGAGAGAGAGAGTATGGACGATCTCATGGATGCATCAAAGATTCAGCAAGTCTGAGATCATGAAGGTGAAAGTTTCAAAGGTTAAGAAACCCTAGTTTCTGAGGCATACGCGGGTTGTCTTTGTATAGGGTGCGTACAGTACACGAGCTGACAGTGTATTAGGGTGCGTACGTACGCGGGCTGAAAGTGTATTAGGGTGAGTACATGTTGGTAAAGCCATGGAAACTTGAGAAGATGAAGATGCAGAGGTTCCATATTTTGAGATCAAGCTCCCAGGAAGGTCTATAGTGCTCAGATACATCAGATCTATCCATTGGTTCAAAAGGTATGGTTACATGGTTTTCTTGATGGATACTCATACTTATTGTTTGGGGAATGCTTAAGGCATTCTTGGTATGGTTTTTATGTAGTTTGAGTTGATGGAGTAAGTAACACTCTTATGTTTCAATACTGATATGATGTCTATAGTATACTGGTTGTTTACACATGTTTGAGTAGCATTAATATTATATGGTTGAGAAGCATGAGTCAGCTATTGAAGGCCTTGGATGTGTTGTGACTAGTTGTGGGTCATATTGGAAAGTAAGATACAAAAGAGAATGTGATTGCAGGTTGCATAGGATCTGAGTATGAGATGAAAAGGATAAACCCTAATAGCTTAGAAGGTATATGCAAGTTGTAATATAGATTGGTTGCGTACATACATGGGATGCACTACTAGTAGGGCACGTACATACACATGTTGCACTACCGTCAAGTCACGTACTCTTGCTATTGAGGATTTAAGATGAGTCTTGCATATAGAGATGGTGCTCTTGTATAGTTGTACTCTATTCAGTTGTTGTTGATAAACCCCAAGGATTGAAGTCCATAATGAAAACAAAATTGTATATACATCTTGTGTTCTTTTTGTTCCTTATGGTGATAGTTTGTTGATGATATATTGTTGATATATGTTTCTGATATGTGTTCACATTTAACTAATTATAAAAGACAACAATGGTTAATGAGTTAATGGTGATTGATAACTAATGAGTTTTTTGTAAGAAGGAAGTTTTGGGAAAAAGAACCCTACATTGTTCACCCCCGTCTCTTAGTGTAGTCGATGTTTCCAACAACTATTTCACTAAGACCATTCAAAAGTGCATTTTTGGATTTGTAATTATTCTGACCAAGTTTCACTGCTTTTTCATTTGTTGGCGGAGCTGCTGGTGTTGTGTATCCATCTGGAACTGTTATTTACAAGTCCCGAGTTCCTTCAGGAACCGGTTTAACCACTGGGAGGAGATCATGGATTATTCTGAGAATGGAGTATCAATGTTTAATGGTCATAATGGTTTTAAGTATGAGATGTGGAGAAAAAGGATGAAATTATTTTTACAGGAACAGGGACATTATATTTGGCTATCAGTTATTACAGGATATGATAGTTCAAAAAGGGAAAAGACTTCAGCCAAGAAGTAATTGAAGAAGAATAACAAAATAGAAATGGATTTCATATGGGAAGGATTACCTGATCCGATAAGAGAAAAGGTTGGTAAATTTTCATCAACCAAAGACCTTTGGGATAAGTTACATGACATATATTCTTCACCATCGCAAATTCATAAAATGTGAAAGAATATGCAGAGGACAGAGGAATGATTCTAGGGGGAGCAATGGTCACAAATATGCAGAGGACAGAGGCATGGTTCCAAGGGGAGCATAAGTTATGTGACTTTAGTATTGCATGAAATGATTTCAGTATTGCATCAGAGTGCTTCCATCAATGCCAAAGGGAGAGATTGTTTATTAAGGTTGGTTGTCATTGATGTCAACCCTTGAAGAAAGTTTGGTAGCGAATTCCGGTAGCACAAAGGTTTGGGCAATGGACCCAAGGTTGTTTCATGTATAATGGTACGATTTTTAATATATTTTAAGGTAATACTATTATATATGGATAGTACATGTCATTCCATTTCCGGTGGTATGCAGAACGTCACATAACTCCTCACGGATAGAGAGTTATGGCCATGAGAAGTTGGAGAACCCAGGCTTGGGTAATGGACCAAAGTTTGTTTTATGGATAATGGTATGAGTTTTGATATATTTTTAGGTAATATTATTCTATATGGATATTACATGTCATGCAATTTCTGGTGGTATGTGGAACATCACATAACTCTTCATGGTTTGAGAGTTATGGCCTTACGAATTTGGAGGACCCTCATATGTTGGCTTGAAGCCCCAAAAGGTCAAAGTAGTCAAAGTGGTTTAAGAGATTTTAGAAGGTAAATAATAAAGTGAAGTGATGAGTGTACTATATTTCAAATTGAATACAAAATAAATTATTTAAATAATAAAGTTAATGGAGAAATTACTAAGTTGACAAGTGGTTAGAAGTGGGTTAGCCCTAAAATAAGGAAAGTGGTTTAAGATGTAAGAAGGTAACCCCTTGAGGTAAAGTGAAGTGATGAGTGTACTATAATTCAAAGTGGATACAAAATAAATTATTTAAATAATAAATTTAATGGATAAATTACTAATTAGACAAGTGGTTAGAAGTGGGTTAACCCTAAAATAAGGAAAGTGGGCAAAGTGACCTAGAATATACTTCTAAGGAAGCTACTTGGAGAGTATAAATAAGAGGCAAGGCTCTCTCATTTTACATCACACTTGAGAATATTGAATATCTATAGGTGACTGAGGTAACCAAAGGATATCTAAGCCAAATTTCAGAGGGAAGGTGAAGAAACGAAGGCCGGAAATCAAGGGAGGATAAATTCTTTTGATGATCCTTTCTAAGATCCATTCAACAAATATTCCACGTAGGGCATGCTCTACAAGGTCGCTCTCTAGAATAAGCCAGAATTCAACAAGGTATCTGATCATATACACCAGGTCTGTTACAGAGTTACAAATCAGATTTGGATGATGAAATTGATGAGGGATTTTTGTTGAGGTACATGTTGGGTACATGGTTGAGACAAGTAGTTGATGAGTTGGCACATACATGAGGTGTATAATTGATGATGTTGGTACATCTTTATGGGTCATAGTTGATGAGTAGTTGATACATGATTGGTACATAGTTGGTACATGGTTGGACACACTTGTTAGTAGTATTGTTGACACATGGTTTATGGATGATGTACCATACGTGTATTGGTATATTACTAGAATCACATATTGATCTTGGTGATGATTATGACTTGTGTTATTCTTGGTTGATGCACTTATTTGAGAGTTGTATTGGTGATTGATCTTGGTGAGTAGATCTGATTCGGTTTATAAGATTGATGAGACAGGTTGTTTGGATAGGTTGTTGTGACATGTTATTTGCATAGGCTTGGTGCATGGTTGATGCACTTGTTCATGGTACAAGTTGAGGTACAGGTTGGTGCATGGTTGATGCACTTGTTTATGGTACAGGTTGACTATAGGTTGTTTGGTACAGGTTGGTGCATGGTTGATGAAACTGTTTATGGTACAGGTTGATTACAGGTTGAGGTACAGGTTGATGCAGGGTTCAGGTTATTAGTACAGGTTGTTTGGTGTAGGTTGGTTGGTACAAGTTTATAGCAGTATATCTCACAGTGATAGTGTGACAGTGGTTCCATCATTCTACTTATACGTCAGGGAAGTTGGACGGGGCAAGGACAGGTGGTTGTAGCCACCTTTTGGTTGTAGCTGAAGAACATAGGGGGTTGTAGCCTCCTTCTGGTTGTAGCTAGAGAATTGGGGAGTTGTATTTTCCTTCAGGTTGTAGCCTGAGAAACTAGGGGGTGGGAGCCTCCTTCTAGTTGCAACTAGAAAACAAAGGAAGTTGGTGTTGCAAATGAATGTAATTCTTAAAGACATATAAGAAAAAGAATTTTGTGGTTTTCTCCTGCTTTGGGTTTCCACGTAAAACATGGGTGTATTGTGTATGTGTGTTATTGCTCATGTTCATTGTTTATTTACTCTGCAACTGTTGGATGATAATGCTACATTGATATAACACTTTCATTTTATGGTGAAAAAAGGATTAAATTTCTCTATTATTGATTCACCCCCCCCCCCTTCTTAGTAATCCAATAGGTTTAAGTAGAAGATAATGAGCCTATAGCTCCTAAATATGAGAGAAATTGTAGTTCTTGAATGAAGGATATTGATTCAATTATAGTAGCAACATGTAGAGTCCTTTAGGAAAAGGGTAGTGAGTCTTAGGGGGTAGAGGAAGAAGGTGAAATGTTGTGAAATCCTAGGGTAACAAATCCATTGTTTAATAGACTATAATGTCAGGAAAATAAATTCAATTTGATTTGTGTAGTTGATGTAAGCCCAACTAAGACTTTGACTCACAAGGTTAGCAAGAAAGTGCTTGGTCTCATCCTATTGAATTTTGTTTATAAGAATGCATTTATTTCCAACAATGTTGGGTAGAATTGCATGAAGATCCTTTTGAAGAAGGAATTCTTGTATCTTGCATATGTTGGTTTCCAATTTGGTTGTTGGGTATAACCACCATAGAAAATAGGAAAAATTCAACTCCAACTAGTGTTTGGGTAGATGTTGTAGAAGGAAGGTTTAAGTAGCAGATAATGATACTATATCTCCTAAATAAGAGAGAAAATGTAGTTCTTGAATGAAGTATAATGATTCAAGTATAGTAGTGATAGGTAAATTCATTTAGGAAAAGGGAAGTGAGTCTGAAGGGGGAGAGGATGAAGGAGAAATTTTATGAAATCCTAAGGCAACAAATCCATTGTTTAATAGACTTTAATGTCAAGAAAATAAATTCATTTTGATTTTTGTAGTTGATGTAAGCCCAACTAATATTTAGACTCATAAGGTTAGCAAGAAATGGCTTGGTCCCATTCTATTGAATTTCGTTTAACAACAAGAGTCCATTGGGGTTGCATGCAGATGTAATTTTGATTTTTCTTCAAAAGAAATGAAATCTTGTGTGTCCATTTACTTTCCTCCCAACTGTGTGATTACATGTGTTCGTTTTAATTGCTTCAATCATAATTATGTGTTTGTTGTTGTTGAGTGATTATGGGTGTGCATTTCTTATTCTTTCCATAGTGTTTATTGTGGGGGTGCTCTATATTATAAGTTGTGTGTCTAGATTACTAGGTGTGGTAAATGCATTTCTATCCTACACCACTATAGTTATTGGTCTATATATAATAATTTTGATATAAATATTATTATTTGGGTATAAAATTAAAAAATCATAGTGATGATGATGATGATGATGATGATTGTCCATTAAGTCCAACTTTGGCCTATTGGACCTTAAAAAAATTAATAAGGAAAAAAATTGTTAGTTGTAGCATTGTGTTTCTATGTTAAAGTTATTGGAGATCAATAGTGTTGGAACTTGGGTGAAAATATGAAGATGAGTAACTATTTTTTGAGTGAGGATTGTTGAGGTATTTTAGTATTTTTTAGTCGAAAAAATAGTCAACAAATTATCTCAACTAAGAGTTTAATAGTCTATAGGCTATTTGTTTTAAGAATATCTCGACTCAGATTCTGCATGAGTTTACTGAGGGTTAACAATTTCTCACTTGAGAGTTACATTAGATAAAAAAAGTTTCCTCATCCTAGTGTTGAATTTCTTAGATGAGAATGTGAAATTCAATGACAATTTAAAAAATCTCAGAAAACATTTTCAGCGAAGACTTGAGATTCTCTACCCAAATACTTGGTTGAAAATCTTCTAAAATCTCATTTGACAATATACTAAACTCTTGGCTGAGATTTATATGTTATAAAATCACATAAACCTCAATAGAAACTTATTTTCTTCACAAAAATGTGCTTTTAGAGAATAGATATACAACACCAAGCCTACAAAGAACCCCTACATTCCTCCAACTTCATCTAGAAATGAATTTCACCACACTAAGTTGGTTTCTTTTGGGTGTTTTTTTTCTCTTTTGGCATTTAATTTTAATTTCAATTTTTTTTAATAGCATTTTACTTTAAAAATAAAATAAAATAACCTAACACTAATCCTAATACATTATAAACCTAAACCTTAACCTAATAATTCAAAAACATAACTTAATAAATAAAATCCCAAAAAACAAAGGCCATAAAATCCTAAACTTACAAAATGCTCAAAACCATTACAAAATGTCCAAACCCATTAATTTGTTAAATATATCTATTTTCAATTTTTTATTTATTTTCATTTTTGGTATTAGAATTGTGTTTTAGATTTTAAATTTTTATTCTAATTCCATCTGAAATATTGTCCATTTTTTTTAATTCCTTGATAATGCTTAATGTTGGCCCTTGACCAAGTTTTGAGAAATCTTTGGTCAAGTTTGACCTATTTTGGGACTTCGACAACCTGTTGAAGGAGGAGCACAAGACGAAGCAAAGATCGCGGGATCTCGACCCCTTTTTTGGGTCTTTTTTGGGATTTGGGATTATGTAACGGGTATGGGATGTCGGCCCATAGTTTTACCCATGTTTAGGCCTATTTTGTAATGTATATATAGATATATATGCAATGCAAGGATAGATAGAGAATACATCTATGTGATGTTAGATGAATGGATAAGTGCTAGATCTATGTGATCGAAGGATTGTAAGAGCTTTTTGCATACTGTGTGAAGCTTGCAGAGTTGAGTGCAAGTGACCGTAGAAGGCTTAGTTCCATAACCTAGCTTGGGGAAGGCGGATCTAGCGAGGTGCGCGCAGATCTCCCATCCTATGCGGAGTATGATTTTGTGGCTTTGTGCATGTAATCTATTGAAGAAGCTAATAAAGAAGAAGAAGAGTTGGTGGACATAGCCCTAGGGTGGGGGTGAGCCACGTATATGATGTGTTGATCTTCTTTGTGAGATGTCTTGATGTGTTTATGTCTTTACTTGCTAAGTGCTTTGATATAGATGGATAGATCTGCTTATGCTTTGTGCTAATGATGTATATGGATGTAGATCTGACCTATGTGAATGTGCTTAGTGCTTGAATATACTAGATTTATTCTACCTCTTTATGATAAGTTCTTAGATACATCAGATCTAAGTGAATGATGCAATGCTTTGTTTTATATGCGCAGTATAATAGTGGTTAAATATTGATGAACTGTCGATGCTAAGTGCTCGGTTAAGTATTACAATCATAGATCTGTGTCCCAGCTAAGGTTGCAGACACCTGATTCCTGCAACCACCCCTACCTCTACCTCGGGTGAGACTTCATCTTCTTCGCAGGTGTTGCTGAAAGGGTCGGTAGTTAGGGTTTTTTTGGTGCGATGTTGTAGCGATGAACCTTGGGTTTGCCCCTGTGCCAACAAATGGTTCCATTGCTGGGACCTGAAACTGTGATTGTTGGGAACTAAGGAAGAAAAATCTTTGTGCAAAGACCCGAACTGAAACTGTGGAAGCTCTATACATAGATCTCTCACTCTAGTGCACAGTATTCTACTTGAGTTATAAATATCTATGCTAAAGAAAAGAGGTCAGATCTGAAGAAAAAAGGTAAGATCTGGACACTTTGTGCTTTGAGAAAGGTAAAAGTGAGAAGTTTTTCTTAAAAAGGTAAGATCTGCAAGCTATGTGCTCTGATAAAGGTAATAATAGTGAAAAGATCTAGATCTGAAGGCTTTGTGCTTTGTAGAAGTAAGATAAGTAGAAATATTTGTTTCAAAAGTATGGATCTAGGTATGGTTGATAGATTTTGTCCTAGATTGAAAAATAGGGCGCTAATAGATGAAAGAAGGTTTGATATGCATAGATCTGATAAGAATAGTAAAAGATATGTTATACATATGCATAGAAAGAATGTTTGGACTAACAAGTGTATGTGGGATCCTAGAAAGAACTGTTTGCAAGTTAGCTACTATGATCCTAGTGTACAGTATAGAAAAATTTGGGGATCATTTAAAAGAAAGAGAGGATTAACCCTCTGTTACAGTTGTAGAAAACCAGGACATCTTGCTAAGGAATGCCTTGAGAGAAGACCTTGTAATGACCCTTTTCTTATTAATATGAATAATTTCATAAATAATCCTAAACATTAGCTAAATTATGATTAATTATTATATAACCTTAATTAATTATACGTTATTAATTAATCATTTTGATTATAATTAGCTGAAGTATGATTAACTCCTTGATTAAGGGTTAATGAATGATTT
>SNQJ01S0004973.1:266739-279789 GCA_010110895.2 Picea sitchensis
GCAGAAGGCCTACAGATGAACTGGGCGAAGTACCTAGTTAACCAGTTGGACCTAGATTTCCGAGAAGCACAAGACCAGGGTTACGAATTCCATTTCAGTTGGCTCCTAGTCCTCATTGAATTTTTTGCATGGGAGGTGCCGGAAGTAGAAACCTTCCCATACATAGAGTCGTTTGAATTTCTTGTCACGAAGTTCGCTACCCTGTGGCATTCAACAAATAGAACAAATAGTGGCAGTCAAATGTTATGTTTCATACATACTACCTTCATATGAAGCGATCCATCGAAGTTGATCCTTGCATGAATCCAAACACACTACAAAGGTTTCGACCACTGATGAAGTTCAACACAAATCGACACTTCACTTACATTACAGCGCGAGTAGATGAACATAAAGAGCATCTCCAGAAATAGTATAATCTTACAGAAGAAGACTTGGAGGAAATCACTAAGGAATGGTCCACTAACCTCCTTATCCTCGCCAACCCCACAAAGATATCTGATAATGATAGCCCGAAGGACACCCATAAAGAACATAATACACCCAGAACCAGCAAACAGAAGAAGACTAAGGAGGTCGAAAACTTAAGAAGAACCTCAGTAAAGACTACTTCCATGTCACCTGACTAAGGGGGTGGTGACGAAGTTGAATATGAACAGAGGCCGAGCGAAGTAACACTGCCCAGAGACGAGGAGGATCCCTCGAAGAAGAGGATGGTTTCCCCCATGAAACCTTTTTCCTGGAAGAAGTCGAAAGCTACCATGACTAACATGCAGACCATCCTCATCTCCGACGATTTTGAATTCATCATAGCAGCCCTGAACAATGCTTCACTGGAAATAACAAACAAACAAGCGGCCAAGAAGGAGGAAATGTATCATAGGATCAAGGTCGAACTCCGAGGGGTACAACAAACCCTTCAATCCAATCGCATAGTCTCCACTGCACTGGGAGAACCAGAGTTGGGAGATGCGCCAGCCCAACTCCACCGACTAGCTGATACAATCAAAGCTCTCCTTCGACGAGCACAAGAAGAAATCGACCAAGCCACCCAGGATTTGATGCAAGTACAAGGAGTACTTGTCAAACAACGTCGAGCTGCAGAACAGGAAAATACTGATCTCCAAGTTAAGTTCGATGAAGAAAAAGAACAGATGCAGTAAGGAAAAGAACAATTGCTTGCATAGAAACTTGAAGTAAAAGAAGCGGTCAGCAGAACACTTCACTCTATGAAAATCGTCAAAATAAAGGCAGAAGATTGAATCACGCAACAAGTAGAGTAGCTCGCAGAAGTTATCTAGAAGCTACAGCAATGCATCACAAACTTAGAGCTCCGTGCATTTCCCAAGACTCCACAGGATGTAAGGGATCAAAGAGAAGCAATTGCTTGAAGCGCAGTTGAGAGAATAAAATCCCTTACTATGGAATGTAAGCAACTTATTGATCGTAGTGCCCAAACCTACGAACAACTCACTAAGAATCCAGAACTGAAGGCACTGGAGTCGCAACTCCAAGAGGCGAAGTATCAAGCTGAAACGATACAAGTGCAGTTGAAGCCCCTGTCATTTGTGGAAAGAATGAAGCTCTCCCAAGAGAAACACATTGCCCAATAGAAGATCCACACTATCCATAGCAGAGTTATGGAAGTAACTCAAAGACTCCAACCTGTACAAGATAAGGCCTACCAATTGTTCCCAGAGGTAGAAGGTCAAGGAGCAGAATAGGAACAGGTTGTTATTGCAGTTGAGCAACGCCTGGAGGGGCATGTGAACGAGGTAGTCATCCAAGAGTTAGCTGCAGAAGAGGCCATGGTACAACAACAAGTCGAAGTAGCTCGAGCCAAGCTCGAGGCTTTCAAAGTAGAACTACCCATATCAGAGTGACTTGGGACAAGTCACAGGTGAGTGTTGGGGGCTTGTTTTACCTTGACCAAGTTTTGAGAGATCTTTGATCAAGTTTGACCTATTTTGTGACTTCGACAGCCTGTCAAAGGAAGAGTGCAAGACGAAGCAGAGATCGCGGGATCTCGACCCATTTTTTGGGTCCTTTTTGGGATTTGGGATTATGTAACGGGTATGGGATGTCGACCCATGGGTTTACCTATGTTTAGGCCTAATTTTTAATGTATATATAGATATCTAGGCAATGCAAGGATAGATAGAGAATACATCTATGTGATGTTAGACGAATGGCTAAGTGCTAGATCTATGGGATCGAAGGATTGTAAGAGCTCTATGCATACTRTGTGAAGCTTGCAGAGATGAGTGCAAGTGACCGTAGAAGGCTTAGTGTTGTAACATATCTCGGGAAAGGCGGATCTGGCGAGGTGCACACAGATCTCTTGTCCTATGCGGAGTAGGATTTTGTGGCTCTGCGCATGTAACCTATTGAAGAAGATAATAAAGAAGAAGAAGAGTTGGTGGACGTAGCCCCAGGGTGTGGGTGAACCACGTATATGCTATGTTGCTCTTCTTTGTGTGATGTCTTGATGTGTTTATGTCTTTACTTGCTAAGTGCTTTGATATAGATGGATAGATCTTCTTATGCTTTGTGCTAATGATGTATATGGATGTAGATCTGACCTATGTGAATGTTCTTAGTGCTTGAATCTGCTAGATTTAATCTACCTCTTTATGATAAGTGCTTAGATACATCAGATCTGAGTGGATGATGCGATGCTCTGTTTTATCTGTGCAGTAGAATAGTGGTTAAATATTGATGAACTGTCGATGTTAAGTGCTCTGTTAAGTATTACAGTCACAGATCTGTGTCCCAGCTGAGGTTGCAGACACCTGAGTCCTGCAACCACCCCTTCCTCTACCTCGAGTGAGACTTCATTTGCTTCGTAGGTGTTGCCAAAAGGGCCGGTAGTTAGGGTGTTTTTGGTGTGTTGTTGTAACGTTGAACCCTGGGTCTGCCCCTGTGCCAAGACTTAAGGATTTAGAAAAAAAATATCATGTTAAGAGAATCAATATAGAAAATAGAAATCTCAATTGAAACATCTTAAATGCATCCAAATCAAGTTTCACCAAACACAAACATCATAAATAAATATGTACCACAACTTTGATGCATAGTTCCAATGATTATTGAAGATAAAGTTCATTTGATGGAATTTGTTTCCTTTGAGTACATCTAATTCATCTACTAATCCGCAAAGGAAGTGCATCCTTCCACATCTTAGTGATGAGACTATCTCCTTTTTCATGGACTTAATCATCACAATGACAAAATATTCAATTCTTACAAATTTGTGTCCTTTACCATGAGAAAAGAATAATCTTGTAGAGGGAGAGATATGGTTCAAATAAAACAGTTTCACTTAATTAATGTTGTTAGATCACTTGGACAAGGCATACATTGTTTAAAGATGATCTTTAATCCACATCATGTATGGACTTAATTTTCAATTAAAATTTAACTTTTGAAGTAATTTATTAGAAAGATTAGTTACCAGCCTTCACTACTAATAAAACAATAAATCTTGTTTTTACATCAAAGTGGAATTCTTAAAAAATATATCAGTTTTGATTAATGAAGAAAAACATTTTTTTTTGTATTTTTCAATGTACAAATACAAGTAAAAGTGCTACTTATTTTATTGTTTTCACCATGTTACAATATTGTCAAATTCAACCCTAATGTGTGCATAAGAAGGACATTCTAAAAGAGTGTTTTTCATCCACCATTTCTTTTGTATCACAAATATTATATATTCTTTATTTTTCTTTCCATAGTGGTGTTTTGGGTTCTATTTTAATAGCAATGTAAATTTTTTTCTTTAACCAAGTTATAGAGGAATGATCACAAATATTATATATTCTTTATTTTTCTTTCCATAGTGGTGTTTTGGGTTCTATTTTAATAGCAATGTAAATTTTTTTCTTTAACCAAGTTATAGAGGAATGATCATTTTGATCTTGTAAATTGGGGTTAATGATCTCTTTATATTACTTTGATAAGATCATTTTGATCTTGTAAATTAAGGTTAATGATCTATTTATATTACTTTGACTTTCTCTTCTCTATATTTCTTGGTTATACCACATATTCTCTTTAAATTTAATTGCAAAAGTAATTTTAATGTTTTCAATATTCCCCCATTCTCCCCTTCCCCACTATCCCCTCTATTCTCCACCTTTAACCATGAATCACGATCTTTATGCCACCCTCCCTTAATTCTTAGGTGAATTTTATTGGAATTAGAAACAATACTAGGAATCCTCTTATCCTTCATGTTAGTTATATTGTGCTTCTACACTAGGTAGTTAATCACAAACTTTTACTCAATAGAGGGAAACCCAACTTCTAAGAAGAGAATTGAGTAGGGAGTAATACCCTTAATTGTAAGATTACATATTTTCTTTATTTTGATATATGTGTAAGATAGCAATTGTGTAAAAAAACACTTCTTTATTCTCATAAACAAAATAAACTTTCCAACTATCATTATTCTTTCTATCAACAATATCATTATTCTTTTTATCAACATTATAGTTTCAATTCATCTTGTGACAAAATTCAACTCCAAAACACTTATAGTAATTAACTTCCTCTAAATTGTTATTGCAATATAAAAAATAGCTATAACTTCCTCTAAATTGTTATTGCAATATAAAAAATAGTCCATTGTTATTCTTGAATTATATATTATATGATCATATACAAAACTTATAACTTTAATGATTATGAACTTATAACTTTAATGATTATGAGATGTTTGTGTAGAGAAGATCTCATTTGGGAAAAGGAAAAATATCCACAATTTAAAGATTAATTTTATTATGATTTAAATAAAAGTTATGAATTATTCATGTAAACTTTATTATTGAGAATATATATCTAAAATTATTTTTTGTTGTTTAAAATTTATTTTTGAATGTAAAAATGGATTCAGCATGCTGAAAAACTTCAAAACATTCAGATTAATCTTATAATCCTTAAATTTAAAAAAAAATCACATAAATTTATTTAACATTTCACTCATTTTCAATCACATAAATAATTTATTTGACATTTCACTAAGATATAAAATTTATTTAATTATTATTATACATTGGACAATAACTAAATGTTTGATCTTTGATCATTGTGACATTACCATTACCACTGATTAAAATTGCATTCCATCATCAGACAAAAATCTGAATTTCATGAGTTTTGCAGATGGACACAAAAGAAAGCATACACTCTTTTATAATAACTTTGATATAAAATACTAGCAGACACCAGAGCTGCTCAGTTGGACTTTATTAGAGTACACACAGAGACCACTGCACACTCTCTATGTGGCATCAGGGAGTAGAAACAGAGGGTGGAGTGTAGATACTGTAAAATACCTGCAACACTATGCACATAACTCTAAACTAAATGCCCTTGAGCTTCTAGCGACTAGTTGTATATTTAAACGAAGGTTTTCAATCTGTTTTTCGGGACCTTAAAATGTAAGAAAGGTACATGGCAGAGAGGTACAGGCCAGCACATAAAACGAGCATAATCGGTGCTATGAAGACCTCACGATTAGAAAACATTAAACGTCTAGAGGAAGAAGGAATTTGAAATCGTTTATGAGGAAATTGAACAATTGGAGAAGGCAAACGGCTTTCATCGTCTTCCTTTCGCTTCTTAGATTTCAATTCTAGATCTTGAGATTGGTCTCGATCGGAGCCGGCCTGTGCAGATACTGCCTGCGTGTGAGTTGATATCGGTGGCTTCCCATGAACAAAGTCTGGAGCATGCATAGGCGCTTCGGCTTTTGATTCTTCCGCAGATGCACTCGCTTTTGCTTTATAATCATCCGGTTGTCTCACCTCTGGAAATATTGCGCTTTGGTCGTTTTGTACTGCTGCAGGTAGCTCCTGCATCCAGCCTTGTTTTTTAACGGGATTCGACCTCTCGTCCGGCTTTGACTGTTCCGAAAGATCTGCAGTATGTAGTTTTCCACCGCCTCTAACTTCTTCTGTAAGCGATTTCTGATTCTTTTGAACGAAAGGCAGGGTGACACGCAATATTTCATCCTTCATCTTGGCGGTGACTTTATCCGTGTCCACATTATCCGGGACCCCGATAACCTTTCTGAATTTATGCCTACCACTCTGGATTTTCTTCACTGTGCCTCCCACCTTTGTCGTTTCCTCCATCTCCCCACCACGTTCTCCGCTAAGGATGAGATTGCCCCGGTTATTAATCTGCACTCTCAGATCTTTTCTAATAAAACCTGCACAGATAAATCAGGGAATCAGTTATCCCCAAGAGTATTGTACAAGTAAATATAGACATTTCGAAATAAATAGATTTCAAAAAGGCATAACTATACATATATTCATGGAAATCACCTACCTGGGAGATGAACGATGACGATGTGAGCTTCAGGAGTCTCCTCCGTCTGTACAACAGGGTCGAACTCGGACTCCATCCCTTACTTTAATCTCCTCTCTTAACACACTACAGAAAGGATGATCGATGTACAGAAAATATGAACGCTGCAAATATGCAAATATTGGGCTAAGATTTGCGGCTTTTTTTGAACGATCAGTAAACAAGTAATGTGCTCCTCTACCAAAACCAATGCAGATCGATGGCTCTGTTCCAGGTCTGTACGTATATTTATATGCATTTCCAAGGATGCATGTTATGGATTGCGTGTGGATGGGTATGTTCCTGTCGGCGAGACCATTGATAGTGTGTGCAGAAAAGGCAAGGAATAGAATAATGTGGCGACAAGCATTGCAGGAATGGAAACTTGGTTTGGCATATGGATACAAGTCTACTTGGGTAGCACTGAAGAAGCAGTTTAGAATATGCCTCGTACCATACTGTTGCTTGTGGAATGAGATTTCAGACAATCTACCAATCAGCCCCACATTGTCATATAAAGTTAAAACATATAATAAGAAGGTGTAGTGTAATTGGTTTGTGTGGGGTTCAGTTGGTTAGGTTAAATGTGCAATTTTCATTTTTATCATGTTACAGGTTTAATCTTTTTGAGACGGGTTGATGGTGGGAATCATGATATAAACTATTTTAGGTAAAAAATATTATTTTTATAAGAAAGATTTGAATTTGAATTATGTATAAAAATCTAAACTATTTCATATAATATTTAATCTAGATGGTTTTTCAGATCATTCTTTTATCTCACATTGATATTCTAGATAACAAGTATTTTTTTTTATAAAAAAAAATTGAAGTATTTTTTTTATAAAAAGGATTTGAGATCAATATATATATAGAAATATAAACTATTTCATATAAAGTTTTTTCAAATCATTCTTTCATCTAACATTGATTGATTGATACTGAACCTGTCTAAATTCTACCGAGCTTTGAAAAAAAAAGTCCAAAAATAAATTCCTATTCTCCTTTCTGAAACCATATTGTTTTTTCTTTTATTTACTTTACGAAATCGCCTAGATGCATATGTAGCAGCGTACATCAGGTCTAAACTTTCGTCTAAGGCATTGACCAGGAAACGACATGTAAAATATATATATCATACTATAAATAGCTCGAAAATTATAAAAGGTATATATATTATAATTAGATGGAAAATTATAAAAATGATCATCATTTTTATAACTGGAAAATTGGAAATAAATTATATATATTTGTTTTCAATTTTATATATGTTACTTTTTACGATATTTTTTAATTATTTTATTTTAAAAATAATAAACTAGTACTATTATTTAATTTATTAATATTATAATAAAAATCCATAATAAATATACTATAACCACTCATATGTTATTATAATAATAAACAATCCACTTAATAAATATACTACTTAACCACTCATATGTTATAGAGAGTAAGTTATTTATATTTATTAGAGCTCATTTTATATTAGTATAGATTCATTTTAATCTTTGATTTATCAAGTGTCTAGAAGTTAAGATGGATCTATGCTCGTTTAATATATTAATATTAAAGTATTTAAAAAAACTAATATTATAGAATATATTAATATATTAAAAAATATTAATATATTTTATAATATATTACTACTTTCTTAACTATTATAGTGTTTTGGTGATTTATTAATTGAAGCTATGGAAAATAGGAATAAAAAAAATTCAAACCAATATATATATTTTAATATATTAAATATTCTAAAATATATTAATATATATTAAGACCGAATCGGTGTATCGAAACTTAAGAGGGTAAGTAATTACTTGTGATTCTTTAGAATTTTGTTTTTGTGCTTGAAAAGCATTAAGAGAAGTTTTCCAATATCACCATAGTTTTGTTGAGTTAAGAGGTTAGGAAGGTTGGTAGTATGACAAATATTTTGAAAACGGAATCTAATCTGGGTATAGGATGGACAATCTAAGAGAAAGTCTTTTTCAGCTTCAAACTTCTTAGTGTCACAAAGGTGACACACTCTTTCATCCCATGGCGTTTTAAGAATTGACCAACGCCCAGTTTCACTATGGAGCTCATGAGAATTTGTTCTTATCTTAGCAATGCTTATTTTTTTCTTTACACTTATCAAAACAGATAGATAATTTTTATCTTTTAGATTAGGGTTGATTACATCTTTATAATACCTTAATTTTCTTTTTTCCTCTAAGTCTTTATCACACCACATTTTCTCTTTAAATTTTGATTTGATGATATTTTTAACAGTATCTTTATTCTGTAAAATAGTGTCTTCCATTATTCCCCAATAATTTAACCAAGACCGGGCATCTTTATGCCATCCTCGCTTGAGTCGATGGTGGTTACGACTCAAATTTGAATCAATTTTAGGAAGTTTCTTATCTTCCATGTTGTTTAACTTGTTCGTATAGATTAGGTATCTAGTCATAGTTGTGCTATCAATGGGGGAGAGGTTTGTTTCTAAGAGGAGGATGGGATAGGGCGTATTTCCTTTAATTTTGAGATTATAGGTTATAAAATTCTTTTGTATTTTCTCTATCTTTTTCCAGGATTCACGAGAGATACTACAGCCCCATACTTCGCATCCATAAAGAATAATAGGTGTAACAAGAGTCTCAAAGAGGAGTTTCTTCTTATCCCAACTCCAAAGATCGACTGATTGACAATTTTTTTCAAGCCCATAATAACCTTTCCATCCCCCAATATTCATTTTCTCAATGTTATAATTCCAGTTGAACTTGTGGTGAATATCAATGCCAAGATATTTGTATGAAGTCACTTCCTCCAAGTTGTTGTCGTCATACAAGAAGGTATCATAAGTGATCTTATTGTATTTAATAATCATGACCTTTGTCTTATCGGTATTAATAGTCATACCCATATTGGAGAAAAAATCCTTGAGGATTCTTAGTTGGTTTTCAAGATCACGGGGACTCTTTGCCATAAGAACGATATCATCAGCATAAAGAAGAAAATTGATGACTATACCAGTGAGAGTAGGGTCGACACAACCTTCTTTTTCTAAGAAATCTTCTAACTTGTCAATGTATATGCCAAAAAGGGTAGGCGATAGGGGACAACCTTGTTTGACTCCAATATTGCAGTTAATCTCTTTCAACCAACCCTCGGTGTTTTTAAACTTAGCAATAATGTTCTTATACATCATTATTGCAGCAGCCCTCAACTCGAGAGACATGTTTATCTCTTTCAACCTATTCCAAAGGTTTTTCCTAAGAACCATGTCAAAATATTTTCTAAAGTCAACAAAACAACAAAAAAGATTGGTTTTAATATTGCGAAACTCCTCTAGAATGATCCTAAAGGTAACAATATGGTCCACAATTGAATGATACCTCCTAAACCTGGCCTAACCTTTATCTCTTTTACCGTGACTTTCTGGCCAAAAGCTAATCTTCTTTTCCAAAATAATTCCATAAAGCTTGGCTAAAATCGGGCTAATCATAATGGTCCTATAATTAGAGGGAATGTTTCTATCCCCATTTTAAAAAATAGGAACAATGAGGATTTGCATCCAGGGTTTAGGGAATCCATGCTTGATTTCTAAATTGAAGAGCTTGTGTATGTGAGGGATAAGGATAGGCCCTCCTATTTTAAAAATTTCATCTTGGTAGCCTTCATAAGTGATCTTATTGGATTTAATAATCATGACCTTAGTCTTATCGGTATTAACAGTCATACCTGTTATCACACAATTTGTACTTTTCCCAAAGCCAAAGGAAAGTGAATGGTAAATTGGCATAATAGGAGGTTGTCCTATGACTATCACCTAAACAAGGAACCTCTTTCTCTTTAGGGATGAAAGCCCAGGGGAGACATCCCCGGTGACCTGGGGGTTTGAGAAGGGAAAGGTTGTTGGCATGTTTACAGGCAGGTATGCTTGTCATTGATGGCAAGATCAGAGTATGCATCGATGGAAAAACATGAACAAAGTAAGCTCAGGAGGAATTAACGCAGAGTCGAATGCAGTGCGAAGGTGTGCTTGTTCATTTGATGGAAAACAAGCAAGCAAGGAAGACCAGCAACGCAACGATGATCAAATGGCAATATCGAACTGTTGGTCAAACTCCATTTCATAGTTTTGGCTACCGGGATTTCGGATACCGGGAGATGGAAATGTCAAAGACCCCTCACAGGAGTCTCGGAGTTGCGAAATCCGGAATATCAAAATCTCGAAAGAGGCACATCAAAAAAGAATTTCACATACTGGGCGTAAACTTCATTTCAGAGTTTCAGTTACCGAGAAATGGAGAAGTCAAGAGTCGAGACTCTCCAACACAGGAGTCTCGAAGTCGCGAAATGAGAAACCCCGAAATCGTGAAATAGGCGCATCGCTCGAAGTAATGGATACCGGGATTTTGGTTACCTGGAGATGGAGATGTCAGAGACTCACATCAACAGGAGACTCAAAGTCACGAAATGCAAAACCCCGAAATCGTAAAATAGGTGCATCGCTCAAAGTTTTGGATACCGGGATTTCGGTTACCGGGAGATGGAGATGTTAGAGACTCACATCAACAGGAGTCTTGACGTCGCGAAATGCGAAACCTCGAAATCGTGAAATAGGCGCATCGCTTGGAGTGTTGGATATCGGGATTGCGGTTACCAGGAGATGGAGATGTCAGAGACTCACATCAATAGGAGTCTCGAAGTCATGAAATGCGAAACCACGAAATCGCGAAATAGGCGCATCGCTCAAAGTTTTGGATACTGGCATTTCGGTTACCGGGAGATGGAGATGACAAAGACTCTCATCATAAGGAGTCTCGAAGTCGCGAAACCTGAAGTCGAGAAATGATAAAGACTCCATACCAGAGTTTCGGATACCGGGAGTAGGAGGAGTCAAGAGTAAATACTCTTCATCAGAGGATTCCCGAAATCGCAAAACCCAAAATCGCAAAATGTCACAGACAAGCTCCGTTTCGAAGTTTTTGGCACTGTGACATGAAGAGTCAAGAAACTTCAACACCAAGAGTGTCAAAATGCCGAAATGCTGAAACGCGAAATTGCAAAATGCAGTTTCGACTAAGGCTGAGGTCACAGTCGTTGGTCACATCAATGGAAGATGGGGGAAGGAGTTAGTGAAGACAAGCTCCTTTTCTAAGTTTCAGGGGTCGGGAAATGGAGAGTACTAAAATCCTCCACCACGGTGATCCTGAAATACCGAAGAGCAGGATGTTGAAATAAACGCAAGACTTAGATAAGTTAATTCAACGGTGCAGATGAAACTGAAGAATATCGGAGGGCTATTGTAGAACTTCTTAGTGTAACTTCTAGAAACCACTGATGGTTTCTGCCAGAGGAATCGAAGAGACTTTTTTGTGATTTCCAGAGGAACTGAAGGGTCACAAGGAATCTGCCAGTAGGAGAAAAGATTGTTCGTGGAGGCTATTGATAGTTGGAAGAGCATTGGAGCCATGAACTGTGACAGAGAGTTTGAGGTCGGCTGCAACAGAAGATGAAGAATCTCAACTGCCTGTGATGTGAAGCAATTTGATCATGACAACCAGTGATGATGGATAGATGGGATTAACAAACAGAGAAGCTGAAGAGTTTCCATGATGAACAGGCAGAGCACTCGAAATGCAGAGCATGCAGAAGCATGGCGATAAATCATGCACAAGGAGGTCAGTGACTACAAGTATGCAGAAGAAAGAAGAGATGAGGGTTGTTGTTGTTATGAAGGATTGAGGTGTGAAGAAGGTAGAGAGCTCAGCAGTAGAAATGCACAAAAGGGTAATGGTGCATTGAATGGACATGGCACACAGAGCATAAAAAGAAGAAGAACAGAAAGCATGAGCATGTGGGTGCAGGAAGGAAGTGAGGCACACAAAGCAGGGAAATGTAGCAGAACAGTGATGAGTCTGGTAAGCCAGCATTAAACATTATATCACTGTAATAAGTTTCAATAGAAAAGATTTATTTTCCAGGGAGGTAGGGAGGTGCTCGGGAGGACTGTTGTCCTCATAGGTTCAAGTGGGTGCTTGAACACAGGGATTTGTAGCTCCCATCTGGTTGTATCCAGAGAAACCAAGGTGGCAGGGAGGTGCAAGGGAGAACTGTTGTTCTTTGTTTTACAGGTTGGTGCCTGTATGATTGGAAGTTGGTGCTTCTATCCAGTTGGTGCTGGAAACACTCAGGGAGTTGGTGCTAGAGAAACCAGGGAGTTGGTGCTTCCTTCTAGTGGGTGCTAGAGAATCCAGAGACTGGGTGCTCTCAGCAAGTATCATCTTGCAAAACAGAGGTTGCAACCTCATATAGAGTTGGTGCTCATATGTATGATAATGTAAAGAGTGTAAAGATTACTTATCATATAAAGAAAAAGAGGTTTTTACCCTCTATGGGTTTCCTCAAGAAATATCTGTCTCTGTGTATCTAATATGTGTGACTGATGTTGAATGTGATATTACTTATTTCCCTGCATTATTGTGATTATCATTGAGTACATTGTAAGGAGTTTAAAATAAGCATAATTGTTTAAGCATGGAGACAAATGATTCACCCCCCCTCTCATCTGTCTAACAATTGGTATCAGAGCTGGCCCCTTTTATCTAAGGGCAAATCTTAGAGCTTAAACATGTCAATCCATGAAGGAAATTCAACCAATAAGGCCCCTCTGTTCAATGGAACAAACTTTGCCTTCTGGAA
>SNQJ01S0004973.1:288557-315360 GCA_010110895.2 Picea sitchensis
CGTCTATTGTAAAAAGGCCTCTAGAGCCTCATTGTAATCATCTTCTCACGGATGCGAGTAGTAGCCACATCTCTTCTCAGAGATAAGCTACCAGCGCCCTAGCTAGTTTATTTCCATTCTGTCCGTAAGCATATTTCAGTCATTTGTTATTAATGAAATGAAGTCTTATTTCCGCTGCATCTCTGCGTTTATGTGTATTTCTGTATTTCATTGTGTTCCTACATAAATCCGAATCATTACCACCTACAAATATTCACTACCCACAAATCTGATTTTCACAAACCTTCCATGAGTTGTGGATTCCTCTTTAATGGTGCGTTGTGATAGACGAAGTATGTATGCCTTGTGCTTCGAGTCTTCTCTTTCTTGGTGCCTTTTGTGATTGTTGGGTGCAAATAATTCAGAGAGGCAACATTATTCTACTCATGGCCTCTTGTTGGGTGATTATTGGGAGCAATGGGGAACGATTTGAGTTGTTCGCCAACAACTTATCATCTTGTTGGGCGTATTTGTGATTGTTGGATGTTTGTATTAGACTCAGGGTTCGAATCTAACATTTGTTGGGTTCGTGGCTCTTCTCTGGCTGAGTTTTCCATATGCATGGTCAAGTTGTATGTGTGAGGCGACAAATCTCACATAAGGGTTGAGTTATCATCATTGATTGGGTTTATTCTTTGATGTTGGGAGTAATACCCATTACCTATAATTGATATCCCTATTTGTGGGGCAAGTTTCCTATTAAGAAGAGGACATATTCCTAGAAGAACATTATTGTGGGCCTGTAGGTGACAACCCAAGCATTTATGGTGGCCAAAAGGGGAACGATTCAACTTCTCAACAATTCTACAACAACCAAACTCTCTTATATAATACCTGTAACAACATCATTAAGCAAGGCCAGATCTAAAAAATTTGTAAGTTGACTGTTGTGTATGTATTCCCTCTTGAAACTAGCAATAAAAGATCAGTCTAAGATATTTTTTTGTTGATATATATTAGGATATTAAATCTGTTGTTAATTAATTTGTTGTCATTACTTATTTACTATTGTATAAACTATTGGCATCCAAAATATTGACAAATGGTTCATGAGGAAAAAGTAAGGGTGGAATCAGAAAAAATTTGCACGGATCTTTACATTTGCTAAGTAGGTGAAAGTAGGGTCTTGTTATTACCCTACCAAGTTTTTATTCCCCCATGTGACATGTTCACCTCTTCTGGGTTAGTGCATCCCAACAAGGAGGTTGTTGCTAAGCGGAAGCCATCATGGTCATTAAGTTGGGCTGGCAGGTCACATGTCATAACAATATAAAACAATGTCCCACCTCTTGATAGGTGGTGAATGTTCATTTAAGTAGAAAATAAGTAGTTTTCCATTCCTTTACTTTATTATATGAGAACAATTACATGCATATTACAACCAAACTATCACTACAGTCCATGCAATGGAACCTAGTGAGAGCACTCAAAGACAAACTAGAAAATGTCTACATGTCTATCCCCATGACCAAACACATACTAAATGAACCCTTTATCCAAGAAACAAGTGTCTAAAACAAAAAATAAATACGCTTTAAAGGGTCAACATGATAATCAAAATCATAATTCTATGGGCCACAATCACAATAGTTTTTGGTAAACAAGATTTTTGATCTATACTCAAGGTATGTTGCTCAAGTAATCTCTATTGTAAATACACAACCTTTGAGTGTACATAGTCAACAAATTCATCTACATGGAGCTGAAACATTTGGGTTGCTTGGGACAGTTGGAGTTTCAAGTTTTTCTTGTGTACTTTTATTGTATATATACATTTCTGTATATCAGTGAAATAGAAGCACTTTCCCTCATTTGTATAGTGAAAAACTTCATGTTTGCAATTGGGAAGTGTTGTTAAACATGTATTTTTCTTGTTGTAGTATTTCTTGTCTCTACATTTTCTTTTTTAATTCCTATAACCATACATAGATATTTTCTTGTGTTGTGAGTCATGGCTGCATGCTCTGGTTTCTTACACAATTTCGGATATGTAGGTAGTTTGTGTTGTGTTTGAACTCCTATTTTGGATTCTCTGTGTCCCTGATAATAAAAAAATATGTCAAAGAGTTTAAAATATGGCTATGAGCATTGCTATAGAATCACATAATCAGGTATGATAGTTTGATGGCCATAAAATTAGCCTCCGGAAAATTTGATGGATACATTATTGTTGGACAGGGAGTTGCTTGTAGATAGTGTAAATGGGAACAAGGTGAAGCCAAACTCTACATGAATGGATGAAGTCAAGAAATGGGAGATAAAGGATGGGCAACCACAAGCCTATATTTCACCATATAAGTGACAACATTATTTCAATTGAAAGTTAGGCCAAGACCTTCAAGGATGCATGGGACAAGTTGGTTCAGATTTATGAAAAGAAGGATTTGAATTCTAAGCTTCATCTTGGAAAGAATTTTCTCCAAATGAAGATGAAAGAATCTGAGAGCACGAGAAAATATAAATAAAATTTTGATAGCTCATGGAAGAATTGGTGGTGTGGAGTGCTCAAGTTTCTGATGGAGATTCCATCATTACTCCCCTTGGAAGCATTCCTACATCATATGAAGATACAATGTTGATACTGGGGTCTAAGGTCAAATTGAACTTTGAGGAAGCATGCTTCGACTTGCTGAAAAAAGAGATCAAGAAGTAGGGAATTGTGTTAATCCTGGATGAGGAACCAACATTATTCTTCATCAATTATTAAAGGCACAAGAAATAATAAGAATAAGGGACAACATAACAAGAAAAAATGAAATTCCCTAAAGGAGAACTCAAAGGGAAAGAAAAAGAAGGTGAAATGTTACTACTTCCATGAAATAACATACAAAAAAGGAGTGTTTGAATTTTATCATTGAGAAAAGAAAGAGGAGTGATTATGCCAATATCTCTTTGGAAAAATCATCCTTGAACATCCATGTGTCTTCTTGACTTGACACCTCCTCTTGGCACGTGTAGAATCAAACTAAGGGCTGACTGTCCCAGTTTACAACATATGACGAATTTATGAAAAATAGGGATGCAAAATCACTTCATATCTCCAAAACCATAATAGTTGTGTAAACACTGAAAGAGGTTTTTGTTATTGGGTCTATTCTTGAAAAAATCCTCTTTATTTTTTTCAAAATACCTCTCCATCGCCTTGTAATTTATGCCCAAAGTTGATGACTAAAAAAAGAAATTCCAAAATTTTCAAATTTAAAAAATGAGTTGTAAAGATCTGATTGTATCTGCCAAACAATGACACATGTGTAAAAAATGAGAGAGTATTTTGTAGATGATATTTTTTTTGGGACAAGCCTCTTTTTGTTTTCACAAATTCCTCTCCATTTGGTCAAAGACTGAGTTTTAACTGGACTGCAAAAACAATCATTTCCAAAAAATCCCTTGTTTTCAACAGTTTGTTTTCTCCTTTTTCATACAAGACTTCTCCAAAACTCTTTGTTGATGATCAAAAATGGTTTTTGAAGGCTAAAACATGTTTAAATTCATCCCTAAGAATCACAAAACCATCTCCAAACCCCCTCTTCTTGTTATAAGGAAAAAACAGAGCATATGATATTTCATGACATTATGGCTTATCATTACCTTTTGTTTCCTCACTACTCATGTCATATGTGTATTTTAGGATGTGGAATAGTGTAATTATCATGTTTCACTATCATCCATCACAAAAAATCCAAAACTATGTCATTTTATTGAAAACAGGTTGTTGCGGGAACTTTCCAGTCATCTTTCCTGTGTGGAGAGTTGCGGGAACTTCTTGTAGCGCCATTTTCAAAATCTTAGTTTTAAAATTAAAAACCCCTCATATGATCATAATATGGACAAAATGATGCTAATAATTCCTGATTATCAGTATGCAGGAAAAATATGATTTTTTTAAGAGAAAAGTTTGATGTTTGATTGATTGTGGAATTCAATGTAGTTGGAGGCAAGCTTAGGAACTTTCAAGGGAATGTTCTTTCAAATTATTCAAATATAATCAGTTTATATTCTCCATGAAACTCAAAATTAAAAGATATTAAATTCTTACTTTTAAAGTGACCGGTACTTTAGTCCACCTGGGAGATATTAAGGAGGAAGAAAGACTTGCAAATGTGAAGATATTAGTCAGACAGGCTAAACATTGAATCCTACCAACCACAATCTTACAACACTGAATTTCGTGGGAAAAATCAACCTGACAACCATGTTGATTGAATTTTTATATTAGTGATTGGTTAATTTCTTCAGGGATGATGGGATACCCCCCAACTTGAACTAACGATATTGGTTGTTTGTTGGTGATGTGGAAGAGTGTGGAATAATCATTATTTCATAGTACCATGTCAAACACATGTCACAGTGACCTGTCACACTTGTAGGATGTTAACCACGGACACGTATATGTGGGCACTGACCGGCGATCGCCGACAAGAAAAATCTCAGGTGGAGATTACGCTCAACTTATCAGTACCTTCCATTAATAGATACTTATTACTGACTGCCACAGATGAAAATGGTGGATTAACTCTACCAGCTAGATATGATGGAATCAGTGGGGCCATGGCCCATAGTCTTCTATGTGTGTTTTTCAACATGATCTTTCAGGACAATGTTTAAGGCTTCAACACTAGCATATCTGCATTCATTCTAATTAATTCTTCATAGTCTTCTTCGTACATGCATCCTGTTTCAGCCAGGTGTTTTATAACAGTTTTTCAGCACCATCATATCTGCATATATGTACATCTCTATGGTTTACATGTATGACTATGTAATTACCCAAATTAGGACTAAGGAAATATCATCCTAGTTTACAAGTTAACTATGAATTAAGTTTTAACATAACACAATGTTGAATGAATAATGAATTGTACTTGCTCTAGAATTGATGTTCTCATAGTAAATGTAAATAATAGGGATGAATTAATACAAGAGAATGAGATGAAAATAACATTGAAATGACAAGGAAAAAGGAGCAATTTTAGCACCCAACAATGTCTCACTGAGTCACTTGCGTATATTAACATAGTCTTCTTTGTGCGCGTTTCAACACCAGCATATATGCATTCATTGAACCTTATTATTAATTTTGAATAGTCTTCTTCATGTGTGCAGCGTATTTCATCCAGATGTTTCAACACGGTGTTTCAGCACCAACATGTCTGCATTCATTCTTATTAATTCTACATAGTCTTCTTCATGCATGGAGCGTGTTTCATCCTGAGACAAGTGTTTCAAAACCAACATATTTGCATATATGTACATCTCTATGGTTTACAGGTATGACTGCATAATTATCCAAATTAGGAGTTAGGACTAAGGAATCATCATCCTAGTTTACAAGTAAAGTATGAATTAAACTTTAACATAAAACAATGTTGAATGAATAATGAACTGTAACTGCTATAGGATTGATGTTCTCATAGGAAATGTAAACAATAGGGATGAAATAATAAAAGAGAATGAGATGAAAATGGCATGAAATGATAAGGGAAAAGGGGCAATTTTAGCACCCAACAATGTCTCACTTCAGTATATTAACATAGTCTTCTTCATGTATGTTTCAACACGGTGTTTCAACATGGCGTTTTTTCACTAACATATATTCATGCATTGAACAATCTTATTAATTATGCATAATGTTATTCATGTGTGCAGTGTGTTTCATCTAGGTGTTTCATCACGGTGTTTCAGGCTTCAACCCCAACATATTTGCATTCATTCTTATTAATTCTGCATAGTCTTCTTCATGCATGCAATGAGTTTCATCGAGGGGTTTCGACACAATTTTTTAGTACCAACATATCTGCATATATGTACATCTTCGTGGTTTACATGTATGACTGTGTAATTACTCAAATTAGGACTAAGGAAACATCATCCTAGTTTACAAGTTAACTATGAATTAAGTTTTAACATAACACAATGTTGAATGAATAATGAATTATACCTACTCTAGAATTTATGTTCTCATAGGAAATGTAAACAATAGGTATGAATTAATACAAGAGTATGATATGAAAATGGCATGGAAACGATAAGGAAAAATGGGCAATTTTATCACCCAACAATGTCTCACTGAGTCACTGGAGTATATTAACATAATCTTCTTCATGCGTGTTTCAACATGGTGTTTCAGCACCAACATATATGCATTCATTGAACATTCTTATTAATTATGTATATTCTTCTTCATGCATGCAGTGTGTTTCATCCAGGTCTTTCAACACGGTGTTTCAACACCAGCATATCTGCATTCATTCTTATTAATTCTACATAGTCTTCTTTGTGTGTGGAGCGTGTTTCATCATGAGCCAAGTGTTTCTGAACCAACATATTTTCATATATGTACATCTCTGTGGTTTACAAATATGACTGTGTAATTACACAAATTAGGAGTCAGGACTAAGGAAGCATCATCCTAGTTTACAAGTAAAGTATGAATTAATATTTAAGATAACACAATCCTGAATGAATAATGAATTGTACCTACTCCAGGATTGATGTTCTCATAGGAAATGTAAACAATAGGGATGAATTAATACAAGAGAATGAGATGCAAATGACATGGAAATGATAAGGAAAAAGGGGCAATTTTAGCACCCAACAATGTCTCACTTGAGTATATTAACATAGTCTTCTTCATGCGTGTTTGAACACGATGTTTCAGCATGGTGATTCAACACCAACATATCTGTATTCATTGAACATTCTTATTAATTATGCATAGTGTTCTTCATGTGTGCAGTGTGTTTCAACACGATGTTTCAACACAGTGTTTCAGGATTCAACACCAGCATATCTGCATTCATTCTTATTAATTTTGTATAGTCTTCTTCGTTCATGCAACGTGTTTCAGCCAGGTGTTTCAACACGTTTATTCAGCACCAACATATCTGCATATATATACATCTCTGTGGTTTATAGGTATGACTATGTAATTAACCAAATTAGGACTAAGGAAACATCATCCTAGTTTACAAGTTAACTATGAATTAAGTTTTACCCTAACACAATGTTGAATGAATAATGAATTGTACTTTCTCTAGAATTGATGTTCTCATAGGAAATTTAAACAATAGGGATGAATTAATACAATAGAATGGGATGAAAATGGCATAGAAATGATAAGGAAAAAGGGGCAATTGTAGCCCCCAACAATGTCTCACTTAGTCACGTTAGTATATTAGCATGGTGTTTCAACACCAGCATATTTGAATTCATTGAACATTCTTATTAATTATGCATAGTATTCTTCATGTGTGTAGCGTGTTTCAGCACCAGCATATATGCGTTCATTCTTATTAATTCTACATAGTCTTCTTTGTGCATGGAGAGTGTTTCATCCTAAGCAAAGTGTTTCAACACCAACATATTTGCATATATGTACATCTTCGTGGTTTATAGGTATGAGTGTGTAATTACCCAAATTAGGAGTCGGGACTAAGGAAACATCATCCTAGTTTACAAGTAAAATATGAATTAAGCTTTAACATAACATAATGTTGAATGAATAATGAATTGTTCCTGCTCCAAGATTGATGTTCTCATAGGAAATGTAAACAATAGGGATGAATTAATAAAAGAGAATGAGATGAAAATGGCATGGAAATGATAAGGAAAAATGGGCAATTTTAGCACCCAAGAATGTCTCACTTGAGTATATTAACGTAATATTGTTCATGTGTTTTTCATCATGGTATTTCAGCACCAACATATCTGCATTCATTGAACATTCTTATTATTTTTTCATAGTGTTCTTCATGTGTGCAGTGTCTTTCAACACAATGTTTCAGGCTTTAGCTCCAGCATATATGCATTCATTCTTATTAATTCTACATAGTATTCTTTGACTATGCAACATGTTTCATCCAGGTGTTTTAGCATGATTTTTCAGCACCAACATATCTGCATATATGTACATCTTTGTGGTTTACAACTATGACTGTGTAATTACCCAAATTAGGACTAAGGAAACATCATCCTAGTTTGCAAGTTAGTTACTATGAATTAAGTTTTAACATAACACAATGTTGAATGAATAATGAATTGTACCTTCTCTAGAATTGATTTTCTCATAGGAAATGTAAACAATAGGCATGAATTAATACAAGAGAATGAGATGAAAATGGAATGGAAATGATAAGGAAAAAGGGGCAATTTTAGCACCCAACAATGTCTCATTGAGTCACTTGAGTATATTAACATAGTCTTTTTTGTGCGTGTTTCAGCATGGTGTTTTAGCACCAACATATCTACATTCATTGAACATTCTTATTAATTTTTCATAGTCTTCTTCATGCGTGCAACATGTTTCAACCAGGTGTTTCAACACTAGCATATTTACATTCATTATTATTAATTCTACATAGTCTTCTTCAGGAATGGAGCGTGTTTCATATTGAGCCAAGTGTCTTAGCACCAACATATTTGCATATATGTACATCTCCATGGTTTATAGGCATGACTGTGTAATTACCCAAATTAGAAGTCAGGACTAAGAAAACATCATCCTAGTTTACAAATAAAGTATGAATTAAGCTTTAACATAACACAATGTTGAATGAATAATGAATTGTACCTGCTCCAAGATTGATGTTTGTAACGCACCCGACCCCTGAGTACCGTTCCTAGGGATCGGGCATTCAAATTTGTGTCTTCCTTCTTAAATTGGATCCTTCTTTTCCGTCTCTATTGTATTTCTGCTCACCAAGAGCTCTACAACCTTGGTCAGCATGCTCCTTGTTAGTGTTGTCATTTTTTCAGTTAGATTCAGTCCCACATGAGTCATGGTCCATGTGTCAAAGCATGTGAGGTCGGATATTGAACAACGAATGGGTCAAAGTCAGCAAGTGGCCAGTCTGGCCCTTAGAGTCAGGAAAGGGCGTCATAATCAAACATGTGTAAATTGTAAAGGTCTTTTCCCAAAAGGTTGGGTCCTGTCAGAAAGAGGGATTTTATGTGCCAAAGGTCAAGGAAAGTTTTTATAGTAAGGGTCACGTCGACATATATAATGACCATCATCACCTCATTATGAAGTCAGAAAGGATAAGAAATCACGGTGCTCATATCACGTATACTCTACAACTCTTATCATATGTACTTTACACACTCTGAAGTGTACCCGTTGTGCGATTGTGTTGCGCAATTCTTCAACCTGCTTCAAAACTTCTCGTCACTATGGATTCAGTTTCCTCTATCATGATTATATCCATCAACTGTTTAGATATAAATTCCAATCATTTTGCGTGTATTTCTTTTACCATCAGAGTTTATGCGTTGTCTGTAATTTTTCCTGCAGTCCCTGAGTCTTCTTACTGCAGGAAAGCCAATTTCCATGAGTTATGTCACAAACCTGGTCAGTCAATATTGTTGCATTTTTTCCCTCTTAAATCATGGTTCAGAACCTGTCGAAGTTGGCCACAAGCTACTCTGTCGGGAGACAAGTCCTCCTATGATCATCCTTTCATCATCAGATTTTTTTTTCACGCCGTAATTTTCCATTGCACTCCCCTACTGCGACAAGCATGTCATCATCATTGTCACAGTGTCGACCCACTCCTACACCAAGAGTCTTCATGGCTCTTGCGGGCCGTGTAGTAAATTCCTAAAGGCATTTTCGCTTATCACGAAAACTTCTGCTACCACCCCTCCAATAGGTCTAGGCTAAGAATATCATTATCCATTTTCCGCCCAAAGAGGGTGTGATATTCACTACCACGCACACAGAAAAAAAATGCATTGCACCATGACGACATCCCAAAACATAAGGAAGAGGGTGCGAAGTGGCAGAACTGTGAGGCCCAAGCCTCAAGACTTGGCGTTGATCAACGAATATCCAAATGTTAGGGAATATTTCGAACAGGTCGGATGCATTCACTATTGCGAGAAAATCCAAGGATATAATGTGAAACTAGCGGAATAATTCACGCTTAGATTTAATGGGTTTCGCACGGTTATTGCATAAATCACATTTCGGGTGACGAAGGAAACCCTTTCAGTCGCGGCAAAGATCCCTCCACGCGATGAGAGGTGGTCTAAGGGCATGCCTTTGGATGTGCTATGCTATGAAGAATTCATCAAATCAAACTTCCTGAGTGGGAAAATCGAAACGAGTGTTCCAAGTCGGTATCTATGGGAGCCTTTTCAGAAACTCTTGAACATAATTAAAAAATATTTCACTTGTGAAAGAAGATTTGACAGAATATACCCTCATCACTTCAGACTGCTAATTCATTTCACACGTAAGAAGTCGTTGAACTTACCTTTCTTCTTGCACCAAAGTCTAGGAGGAATGGCAGACATTGTCCAAGCCAAAGCAAACCAGCCAAAGAAGAACTTATCCCATATCTCACTAATAAAATCATTGATAGTTGAGGAATTGAGGTGATTGGGCAAGGATTGGGACTCATTTATGTTTTTGGTCAACATCCCCAGGGACCCCAAAGGATATCCCCCTTTACCCATGTGAGAAGCAGCATCTCGCAGCGCGGAAGAGAGAATAGAAGGGTCTCCTGGAAAAATAAAGACAATGGAAGTCTCGTCTCCCCAACAACCAATACCCCAGAAAACAGGCAGGACAAGGAAGAACAAGGAGCCTGGGGAGGCCCAAGTTCCAAATGAACTGCGCGCCCAATCGATTGTTGAGAAGTTACTTATGCGTTTTGTTTGGCTAGAACCTATCGAGGGTTCAAGCAGGGAAATCTGTGACAGACAAAGAAGGTCGGGCAATGAAAGCATGGATGTTCGGGAGCTGTCGCAATAGTTAAAGAAATCACGGCTCGCTATTGGCGAGCTTTACCAGGAGAACAAGGAGTTGATAAAGAAGTTAGCGGAAAGGACTGTCGAGACATCAGCGTCATAGAGATGAGAATGGAATGTGAATTGGCTCAAGATACAACTCAGAGAAGTGCAAGACATGATCATCTAGTTGCACGAGGAACAAAGAATGTCAAAGGACAAAATCGTGGAGCATTTCAAGGAATGTGGACCAGCCATGGAAAACATCTTCACAACTCTAACTTGTGCTAGAGCGAAGCTAAAGGGGAATGGGGTCTTGCTAAGACAGGTAAAGAATCTAAAAAGGCGCAACTGGTCCCTCAGGAAAACGCTTAGAAATCAAGACTGCAAATAAGGCTAGAAACATAATTGACTCGACTATGTTTTTTTCTTTTTGAACATGGCACAAAATTCCTCTCTCCCCATTTCTTGCTTCCTGTTGGGAAGCAAGGAATATGACGGGTATCTTCGTGGTGGATATACGTCGTGTAGATGCTGAAAATCCACCTATCAAGAAGGACAAATGTAAGTGGAACACACAACGGTTTTGAAGGATATGCATGGTCCCTTGATCATATTTTCCAGCTGGAAAACATGAGTGGCAGTCCACAATCACCCACCATACCAATCCTTCACGTGCATGCCACAGCCAATGATCGCGCAAAATCAATCAAATCTCGTTACACTGGTTGGAAGAAGTCTAACAAAGGGCTTAGCATTTATCCTCTCAAGTCTTAGTTACCAAGTCATCTATTTCTCTCACTTTATGTAATTTGACTCCATAGCCCAAGGTTATATATTCCCTTGCCAACATAACTAGAAACACTACACGAACACAATAAACCTAGTCAACAATTCAAAGCCATTATCTGCCAGAGACTAAGTCTTAGAGAGAGCTCTCTCTAGGTAGGAAAGTCTAGTTTCCAGTCTTAAAGTTGGTATGTAGGTTACCTCTTCCATTCATTTTCTCGGCCAAATGAATTTAGAGAGTGGTGACATTTTGGCACCGCTGTCGAGGATGAAATTCAATAAAAAATTCCCTAGGAGAATGACTAAAGCTGTAGTTTTGACCCCTAAGGGTAACAGTGGGCCAAACATATATATTGGATTAAAACTTTACCCTGGAGACTCCATTGAATGAGACCAGTAGCATAGAGTAGTATGACTAAGAAATCTTGGCTCCAAAGACAGTTTATACCAGAGCCAATCCTGATCCAGACCCTATCACACCCATGTATGATCTCGAAAAACTTCTGTATAGGGAAAAGGAACATGTGCCAGACTCATTCTATTACCTAGAAAGAAACCTATCCTTACCCAAGGATGGTGTACCAAGCTTCTCCGACCTTGATTTCGATACACTGTTCGAACAAACCTTGTTCAGGTCTAAATCAAAAACCTGCTTGGATGAGATAGTCTTTGATGAGAAGAGGTTTCTATCTTTGATACCAAACAAAATCTTGCAAGTTGTTGTAATCCCCACTCAGAGAATTCTGCCAGTTCCAAACCCTCCTAGAGTAATGTTCACCAGATTCACCCCTCTTTCCCTACCATCCCAACTGCATGCTTTTCCCCAGAACTATAATCAGAGAATTAAGCTATATGATGCCGAAGGAAATGCCTCTTCCCAAAAGCACTTGGATTGGTTCAATGATTTTTCTGACCTAGAAGAGGTCGATCACGAGGAAGTGAAAATGATATTGTTTGCGTAGAGTCTTTCATGGGAGGTCAGGAAGTTCTTTAAGGCCCTTCGAGCAACGAGCAACCCCGATTTCACAGTGTTTGAAACATCATTCCTTTCCATATGGGGAGACAAAAAGAATCCTCTACAACTACTAAAGAAGTACAAAAATATGAAGAGAGAACCAGAGGAAATGTTGCAATAGTTCTTGGCCCGATTCATGAAGGTCTACAACACAATCCCCACAGAACTCTAGCCGCCTCCCGGAGCTGCGCAACATCGATACGTTGATTCCTTTGACAATGATTTCACCTTGCTTCTGAGAGAAATAATATATACTACTTTAGGCACTTTGATGAGCGACGCAATCGAAGTCGAAGTAAATATGATGGAGTTGGAAATATCAAACAAAAATTTGACAGAAATGGAAAGAAATCCCAAGGAGACATGCATCCCTCTACATCTCGATCATCAGATGAAAATTTTGACTTGATGCTGAAGACTATGGAGAAGATGATGGAAAGGATGTCCATGGAGAAGAAGCCCGCCGCCAGGGAGAAAAATGATTTCCAACCCAGAAATCAAAACTTTAGAAGGGCTCTAGTCCTGCAGATCAAGCAGAGGGACCAGAGAAAGTAGTGTGACCAGCAAGTAAGAACTCCATTCTAGAATAATTACATGAATGAAAATTTTGATCAGATGATCCAAGATTAGATGCATTGTTGCGACGACACAGACACACATGTATTCTTGAAAAAGGGAGAACACAATCAATTCATAGACGCAAATGATGGTATTATGTTGGAGACTAAGGATGTTCTTTCTTCAGAAATGGAGGAGTTCAACAAAAGGATATCACAATTCCATCATGCAATTTCAAAAGAAATACAACCTCAGGAGCAGAAAGACGTCCGCAGAGCCTCAATAGACGAATCCCACAAAAGAACCTCAAGTGAGCACTCCTTTCACAAGCCAGCCAAAGAAAGACAATCTAGAAAGGGATGTGATGGAGAAAGGAAAGTCAAAGGAGGGGGATTTAAAGAAAGCACCAGAGGTGATTAAGGAGACGGGCATCAAAGAGGTAGATAAATCTCCCCCCCCTTTAACTTTGAGAACAAAATGGCCAAAATTAAAATCTTCATTCCTTTTAATGAGATCATCAAGAAGGGAGAGTATTTGGATCATATCATTAAAATGTTGAAGATGGAAGAGGCTCCCAATACCCTGAACGTCCAGGACGAACACCCTGACATTTTATTTGTTCCATGCGTAGAAGAAACTCACAATGCTGAGGATGTTCCCCCTTTCTATGTCAGCCTCAAAATCCATGACATGAATTTGCATAACACCATGATGGATTCAGGCACGTCGCACAATCTCATGCCTAAGGTGGTCATAGACGAGTTAGTTTTGGACGTCACCAAGCCCTATAATGATCTTTTTTCTTTTGAATCAAGAAAGGTGAAGTGTTTGGGTCTGATCAATTATTTGTTCGTTTTGTTATCTCAAATTCCATCGAAGAATATGGTCATGGATGTGGTGGTGGTCGACATCCCCCCAAAATTTGGCATGTTGTTATCCAGGTCGTGGGCCACGAAATTAAAGGGAACCTTGCAAATGAATATGTCTTATGCCACCATCCCTATTTTCGGCCAAGAAGGAAGACTGTACAGAGAGGTGCTACTCAAGTACATGGTGAGTAGCAAGACCCAACCAAAAAATCATCCTATCTACTCTGTCGACACTGAGATCGGCTCCTCTATTTTTTACAATGACTTATTTTTGAAAGGGAGGAGCCGACAACCATCATGGTTGTCGAAGATAAGGCTGTGCGTCGAGCAGAAGAGTGTGTATATTAGAGAAACCACATGGAGAATGAAATGTAGAATATTAGCTTTAACGGAGCTTTTAGTAAGGAAGGAGATGGAGTCGGTTTATGGATAAATACTCCCAAGGTGGGATCCAAACTCTTCTCTTACAAGGTTGCCTTTGATTGTACAAATAACATGGCTGAGTATGAGGCATTAATTTTGGGTCTGAGAACTTTGAAAGAATTGGGCGCTAAGAGGATAGTGGAACATGGAGACTCTGATCTCATTATAAATCAAGTGAAGGGTATATACCAATCCAAGCACCCTAGACTAAGAGCCTATAGGAATCTAGTGTTAGACCTCCTCGAAGTGTTTTGAGAGTATAATTTGTCATTGATCCCAAGGGGGAGCAATCAAATTGCGGATTCCCTAGCCACCTCAGCTTCAGTGTTTAAAATTCCAATTTTTCCCAACAGAAAGTATGAGATTGAATTCAAACATAGGACCGCGTTACCCGATAATGTCAAGTATTGGCAGGTGTTTTAAGATGAAAAATAGTGGGAAAGATTCCTCCAAATGAGCGACTAATTCGCTAATGTAAACATTGATGATGAGTTTTATTGCAAATAAGATGAAGACGCAGTTGTGCATAGTGACGATGCCCCCTTTAAGAACCAGATATTTGGAAGGGACATAATGCAACTAAAAAAAAATATCATCCCCAAAGGATTAGTTTTGTTAGAAAATTTGTTTGATGAAAACGATGTAGTTAGAAATCCTAGGATCACTGTGAATGATGAAGATGTCGAGAATTGCAACATCGAGACCTAAGAGAATCCAAAGATAATCAAATTGTCAAATACACTCAGTTCGGATATCAAGCAGAGATATATCAACCTCATGAAGATTTTCCTGACGTTTTTGCGTGGAGTTATAAAGACTTGAAAGTCTATGACACTAGAGTGATTCAACACGTCATTCATATCAAAGAAGATAAAAAAACCTTTCAAAAAAAATCTAAGACAGATCAATCCTCTGTGTTTGTCGTTGATTGAAAAAGAGGTAAAGAAACTATTTGATTCCAAAATTATTGTTTCTTTGAGATTTTCAAAATGGGTGGCCCACCTTGTGCCTTTAAGGAAGAAGAACGACGAAATAAGGTTATGCATGGATTTTTGGAACCTGAACAGAGTATCCCTCAAAGAAAACTACCTACTTCCCAAGATGGACTACATCCTGCAGAAGGTAGTTGGATCCCAAAAAATGTCGATGCTGGATGGTTTTTCCAGTTACAATCAGATCATGGTACACCCGGACGACCGGGAAAAGACAACCTTTATGACACCATGGGTACGTTCATGTATGAAAATATGCCTTTCAGTATTATGAATGTTGGAGCTACTTTCAAGAGGGCTATGGATATAACATTCGTTGAGGATAAAGACAAGTTTATCATGATCTACCTGGACGACATCACAGTGTTTTTTGACTTCGACGAACAACATATTGAGCATCTAAAGAGGGTCTTCCAGAAATGCAGAAAGTTAGGCATATCTTTAAATCCAAAAAAGAAACAAATTTTGGAATGCAAGAAGAAAAATTGTTGGGGCACATCATCTCAAAGGAAGGCATAAAGATAGACCCCATTAGGGTGGAGGGGATTCTGAAAATCAACACTCCTCAGAGCAATAAAGAGGTACATTCTTTCCTGGGAAAGATGGATTTTCTGAGAAGGTTCATTCTGAATCTAGCTGAAATTATAAAGCACATCACGAGTATGATAAGAAAAGGTAATGAGATCAAATGGAGCCCTGAATCCAATAAATCATTTGAATACATCAAGGTAGCGTTGAACAAATCTCACGTATTAGGTATCCCATATTTCACAAAGGATTTTATCTTATTCTCCTTCACCTTGGAGCACACCATCACTGGAATACTGTTATAGAAGGACGAGTAGAATTTTGAAAAACCTATAGCCTATTTCAGTGGGACATTGAGAGAATCCCCACTGAGGTATGATATCATGGAAAAACAAGCATACACCTTGGTGAAATCCCTCAAGGAATTCAACACTTATATATTTCATTCCCGCACCATTGCTTATGTGCCTAGAAATTTTTTCAAGGATATCCTGACTGAGCCTAACCCTGAGGGGAGAAGAGGTAAATGGATCGTAGTCATGCTCGAATATGACCTCAAAATCAATCCCACAAAGATGATTAAGGGTCAGGGAGGCACAAAATTGATGACGCAGTCAAACTATGATGTTCTGGGAATAAACCTCATTGTTGATCTATCGGAAAACCCTCAAGAAGAAGCATTCCCACAGGTATCTAAGAAGTTCATCGATTCACCTTGGTACGCTGATATCATTTATGTGTTGAAAAATTTTCAAGCCCCTCCAAGGTTAAGAAAAATCAAGGCTAGGTTTTTAAAGCGGAAGGTTGCTAAGTTTTTCATCTTAGATACCTCTCTGTATTGGAAAGATCCAGGAGGGATCTTGCTAAATTTTTTGTTGGAAGAAGACACAGAATGATCTATCAGGGAGTTCCACAAAGTGGACTACGGGGGTAATCATTACTAGAAAACCACCGTGCATAAAATATTGAGGGCGGGATATTATTGGCCTAGTATTTTCATAGGTGTATACAAGGAAGTTTCTAGTTGCCACGAATGCTAGATATTCAATGGAAAGAGAAAGATGCAACCTCTATTATTGAAATCTATCTCTGTTGAAGCCCCATTCATGCAATGGGGTATAGAATTTATAGGAGAAATCCATCATCCATCCTCGACGCAACATATATGGATACTAACGGTCGCATACTACTTCACCAAATGGATCAAAGCGGTCCACACAAGGCAAGCTATCGACACTTTTATCATTCAGTTTCTGGAGACCAATATCTTGTCTAGGTTCGGGTGCCCTGTCAAGCTCATCAAAAATAATGCAGAAACATTCAATTCCAAGAAGATGGAGAAGTTTTTTTACGATTACAACATAACCCTGGGACAGTCTATGGATTATTACCCACATAGTAATGGATTGGCAAAATCATCCAACAAAAGCCTAACCAGGATTATTAAAAGGATCTTGCAGGATAGCAAGAAGGCCTGGCACAAGAATCTTATCTATGTACTATGGGATGACATAATCACTACCAAAAACTCCATATCCATGTCACCATTCCAAATTGTATATGGAGCGGAGGCAATTTTCCCCACCTCGCTGGGATTTCTCGTTAGGAATTTTCTGCAAGAGAAAGAGGTTGAATCGAATGACGTTCAGAGGAGGATAAATCAATTGATTCATGCACAACAGATGAGGGAGCAGGTTTTTGACCGATCATATCTTCACCAAGACAGGATGAATAAAATTTTTGACAAACACTCTAAGAAGGAATATTTCAAGGTGAATGCTCTATTGCTGAAGTGGGACATGATGAATGAATACAAAGGAAAGCATGGAAAATTCAATCATATTTGTATGGGGCCATTCATGATTTTCGTGTATAATGAGAACAACGCTTATCTTCTACAAGAGATTGATGGAGAAATCACTAGTGGGGGGGCTGTAAATGGGAGTTTCCTTAAACACTATCTAGTTTAGTATTGTTTGTTTAGGTTTCATCTCATTGTAAATAGTCTCTTTTTATGTTTTCGAAGAAGGTGTTTCAAGGCAGTATGTCATCATAAAATTGAATCCCAGAGCGAAGGTCCTAATTTTATGCTGATTCTGGTCATGATGATGTCAAGAAGGTCTGGGGTGAGTCTTTTCATTGTTTTAGACTCTACAAATAAAATATATCCCAATGGTCAGGCACCTGTTCTGTTGTTCTTTTCCACCTCACTGGGAGGATAGCATCCGTGTTGGACCCATTTGTTAGCGCCATCATTTTTTCAGTTAGAGTCACTCCCAGATGAGTAATGGTCTGTGTGTCAAAGCGTGTGAGGTTGGGTACTCATCAACGAATGTGTCGAAGTCATCAAGTGGCTAGTCTAGCCCTTGGATTTAGGAAAGGGCGTCATAATCAAACATGTGTAAATTGTAAAGGTCTTTTCCCAAAAGGTCGAGTCTTGTCAAAAAGAGGTATTTTACGTGCCAAAGGTCGAGGAAAGTTGTTATAGTAAGGGTCACATCTGCAGATATAACGACCATCATCAACTCATTATGAAGTTAGAAAGGATAAGAAGTCACGACGTTGATATCATGTATACTCTACAACTCTTGTCATTTGTACTTTACACACTCTGAAGTGTACCCATCGCGCGAGTGTGTTGCACAAATATTCAACCTACTTCAGAAATTCTTGTCACCGTGGATTTAGTGTCCTCTATCATGATTCCATCCCTTGCCCATTCAGTTATAAATTCCAATCATTCTGCGTGTATTTCTTTTACCATCCGAGTTTATGCATTGTCTGTAATTTTTCCTACAAGCCCTAAGTTTTCTCACTATAGGAAAGTCGATTGTCATCAGTTATGTCACAAAAAGGGTCAGTCAAGATTGTCGTATTTTTTCCGTCTTAAATCATGATTCAGAACCTGTCGAAGTTAGCCACAAGCTAGTATTTCAGGCAACAAGTCCTCTCACGTTCATCCCTTCATCATTAGATTTTTTTGTCATGCCCGAATTTTCCATTGCCCTCCCCTACTACGACGAGCATGTCATCATAATTGTCACAACGTCAACCCACTCCGGCACCGAGAGTCTTCATGGCGCCTACGCGCTGCGTAGAGAATTCCTAAAGTCATTTTTCGCATATTGCGCAAAGTTCCGCTACCACCCCTCTGACAGGTCTGGGCTAAGAAAATCATTATCCATTTTTCGCATGAAGGGGGTGCCATATTCACTACCACACGTGTAGAAAAACACGCATTGCACCATGATGACATCCCAAAACATAAGGAAGAGGGTGTGAAGTGGTAGAAATATGAGGCCCGAACCTCAAGACTTGGCCTTGATCAACGAAGATCCAAATTTCAAGGATATTTTGAACAGGTTGGATGCATTCACTATTGTGATAAACTACAAGGATAGAATGTGAAACTGGCGAAACAGTTCATGCTCAGATTTAATGGGTTCCATGCGTTTATTGCAGGAATCACATTTCGGGTGACGGAGGAAACCCTGTCATCCATGACAGAGATCCCTCTGCGTGGTGAGAGATGGTCTAAGGGAATGCCTTTGGATGTGCTATGCTATGAATAATTCATCAAACCAAACTGCCTGAATGGTAAAATCGAAACGTGTGTTCCAAGTAGGTATCTACAAGAGCCTTTTCAAAAACTCTTGAAGGTAATTAGAAAATATTTTACCTGTGAAAGAAGGTTTGAAAGAATATACCCTCATCACATCAGACTGCTGATGGATTTCATAGATAAGAAGTCGTTGAACTTACCTTTATTTTTTCACCAAAGTCTAGGAGGAATGGTGGACAACGTCCAAGCCAAAAAAACCCAGCTAAAGAAGAACTTATCCCATATCTCACTAATCAAATTGTTGATAGTTGAGGAATTGAGGCGATTGGGAAAGAAATGGGACTCATTTCTGTTTTTGGCCAACATCCCCAGGGACCCCAAAGGAGATCCTCCTCTACCCACGCGAGAAGTAGCATCTATTTGCACGGAAGCAAGAATAGAAGGGGCTGTAGGAAAATGAAAGACAATGAAACTATTGTCTCCCCAACAACCAATAACCCAGAAAAGAGGGAGGCCAAGGAAGAACAAGGATCCTTAGGAAGCCCAATATCCAAATGAAATGCGCACCCAATCGGTTGCTAAGAAGTTACTCATGCACGTTGTTAGACTAGAACCTATCGAGGGTTCAAGTCGAGAAATATGCGACAGACGGAGAAGGTCAGGCACTGAAAGCATGGATTTTGAGGAGCCATCACAACAGTTAAAGCAAGTGCGACTCGCTATAGTCAAGTTGTACGAAGAGAACAAACAATTGAGAAAGAATTAAGCGGAAAGGACTGTCAAGACATCATCGTCGTAGAATTGATAAGGGAATGTAATTTATCTCAAGAGACAGCTCAGAGAAGTGCAAGACATGATCATCGATCTATGCGAGGAGCAGAGAATGTTAGATGATAAAATCATCGAGCATTTCAAAGAATGTGGACCGACCATGTAAAAATTTTGCGCATATCTAGCTAGTGCTCGAGTGAAGCTAAAGGGAATGAGGTCTTGCAAATATAGTTAAAGAATATGAAAAGTCTCAGCTGATCCCTCAGGAAAATTCTTAGAAATCAAGACTGCAGATAAGGCCATAAACATAATTGACCCGACCCCATTTTTGTATTTTTGAATGTGGTGTGAAATTCTTCTCTCCCCGTGTCTTGTTTCCTACTGAGAAGAAAGGAATCTGATGGGTATCCGCATGGTGGATAGATGTCGTACAGATGCTGAAAATGCACCTGTCGAGAAGGACTAGTGTAGGAGGAACACATAATAGTTTTGAAGGATATGCATGGTCCCCTGACTGTCGTTACCAGCTGGAAAACACGAGTGGCAATCCACAGTCACCCGCCATACCAACCCATCACGTGCACACCATAACCAATGATCATGCGACATCAATCAAAGCCTATTACACTGGGTGGAAGAAGTCTAACAAAGTGCTTGATCATTCAGGTGATACTTCAAAGGAGAAGAGCCAATGTATCACTTCTTATTGATGGAATCTTGTTGATGACCGAACGATCATGGTAAAGACGTCGGTTATGACATGATTGGGTACAATCAAGTTTATATTCTTAGTAAGTGCCATTTGAAATATTATATGGTAGAGAATAACCAGAGCCAAAATTCTAGGAGTAGTAGTTGGGGTCATGGCATCCCAAGAGGCACATCATTTTCTATATATTGCATCTTTTCAATGTAAGTCAGGTTGGTTGGAAAAGTAGTGTAGACAGTGACTGTTGAATGTAACTTTTGAAACCGATTGAAATATAATGCAAAGGTCCTGAGACTTTGATGAAAAGATTCTAATGGTGGTGGTTTGATGTATTGTTATTTCTCTTATGTATGTGTTTCCTATTTTCAGTTATCCATGTTTGTATTTTGTTTAAATTAGAATGATTAATAAGTATAGAATTCATCGTGCGGTGCTTTAGACTTCACCATTTAAAATCTTGTGTTTTCTTCTAAGTAATTTAGAATTCATCTCCAATGGTGCTTTAAGTTGCTTTATGTATTTTTCTTTCGCCACACACAACGAATTTGAACTAAAATATCATTGCCTCCTTAGCCTTTATCCTCTCAAGTCTTAGTTACAAAGTCATCTATTTCTCTCACTTTCTGGAATTTGACTCCTTAGCCCAAGGTTCTATATTCCCTTGCCAACAAAACCAAAAACACTACATGAATGCAATAACCCTAGCCGAAAATTCAAAGCCATTATCTGTCAGAGACTAAGTCTCAGAGAGAGCCCTCTCTAGGTAGGAAAGGTTGGTTTCTAGTCATAAAGTATGTCTGTAGGTTACCTCTTCCATTCGTTTTCTTATCCAAATGAATTTACAGAGTGGTAACACTCTTATTGAAGTTCAAGAGCGGAAGACATGCTCTCGTGAAGGATATTTGTGGGTTCATCGGTTGAGATCCACATAGCATCCATGGGAATCCATTACCAGGTTCTCTCCTCTCGTAGGGAACATCATCACCTAAGCCAATTAAGGACTCAGTATTCATATAACATACCGATTTAAGAGGGATTCTGCACTTTGGCATTTAACACCTCTTTACTATCTATGCGCTTTACCTCCGGAGTCCCGAACTCTAGAAGTCCCATAAACTTGTCACATGGCTCCAATCTTCAAGCCTTTTGGTCTCTCTACAATACTACATTCCTAATCCTCTGGCATCCCAAAGTCTCAGACTCCTAGAGTTTTAATCACTTCACCAACCACTTTGGCTAGGAGGGAACATACAAGGGGATGAAAAGTAGAAGGGGCCAGGGGTGACACATTTCACGTATCAATGGGTCTATAGGGTATGTGATACGCACAAATCCAGGTGACACATGGCATGTCAAACATAGGTCCATGTCACCCTAGGTGATGTCCCTGCACCACATCAGTATAGACTGACAACCTTCTTACACCCCTCATATCTCATGGTCGAGATTCGACCATGTAGATCCATAGATCTACGGCTCTTGTTACTTCGCGACTTCAACGTTTGGGGGATTTGCGATGAAAACTCCTCCTTTCTCCCGGAGTTGGTCAGTTACATGCTGACCATAGCCTAGATATGACGGTTAATCAAAGTCCCAAAGCGTCCTCGAATCGATGACTCTCGTCACTTCAGGATTCGGAGCTTATCGACACACTACACCTCATATCCCCCGGAGTGCACAGTCTCCGAACTAAATGATCTAGCGCCACGCCTCCCATTTATATCAACGGTTGAGAGGGATCTCAAAGAATCTGAGGATCGATGGTCCTCATTACTTCGTGACTTCAACCTTTGGGAATTTTGGTGTTACAAAACCCATGTCCTCTCGAATAGGTCAACGTCAGGCTGACTACATCGTAAATCTGACGGCTAGGAAAGAACCTGAAGGATCCCTAGATATACAGCCCTGGTCACTTTGTGGCTCTAGCCTTTGGGGATTTTTTTATTTACTCCCACTCCATTCTCCTAAAGTAGGAATTCATCGAAGTATCCTGTGTGGGTCCAACCTTCTGAATGATCGAACTGTAGGCGGGGCTCCTAACGGTCTCCTCGAAATCTACAAGTCTCCTTTACTTCGTAGCTTCAACGTTCAGGGATTTTGATGCTATGGAATCTCCATTATCCCAAAGTGGTATTCCACTGAAGTCACCTCGATGTAGATCTAATGGCTGAGGGAACCCCCGAACATCCTTGATTGGTGGCTCGCGCTACTTCGCGATGGGGAGTTGGATCCCAGTTTAGTCGGTAAGACAGGTTCATCTAACCACTCAGGTAACCTCCCAATGTTGTTCGACCTTACAGGTAATCGTGATTGTTGTCCCTTGGTTAAGGAATTAAGTGAATAAAAAGGAAGAAAAGGAAAAATGCAAACTTCACAAAGACACAGTGACTATTATTGGGTCGAAGTGAGCAAAAGAGAAGAAAAGATGGAGTGAAGTCCGAGAAAGAAAGTCATTGAATGAGGAGATCAAGGAGGACAGATCAACAAGGAAGAAGGATCGTGAACAAATCAACAAGTGGAAAAAGCCACCATTAGATGCTTTGGAGCACCGCATGAGAAAGAAGGAAAGACAGGCTGATGAATCCATGAAAACGTGGGTCAAGTTGACCTAGGGTTTTAGACACCTACGGTTTTGGAATCTAGGGTTTTGACACTTAGGTATCAGCCTAAGGATGTCAGTGAGCTATTGTAATGTATAAATAAAGGTCAAGAGGACCTAGGTTGGGTTGGTAATATTGTTTTTATTGTTGATGATAGTAATGAGTTGTATTGATACGAGTGATTGTTGTTGTGAGGGAGAGAGAAGTGCTAGGGAAAGAGCCTTCTAGTATTGTAAGATCCTCAGTTGGGTATGAAGATCAACCCTGCAACTGGGTGAGCAGGAAGGGAAGAGAAGAGAAGAAAAGAGATATGCTAGCTAAGAGCGTAGATTAGAACTGTATGCTTTCATCTTAATATATTATAAAGCACAGTTCTGTGGATGTAGACCTAGAGAGAGGGTGAGCCACATACATCATGTGTTGTGTGTTATTGATGCTCTATTCTTTGTTGTTTACTATGTTGTTGTGATGATAATGTGTTAGATCTGGGATAATAACTTGTGCAATAAACTGTAAGAAGATAAGGATATCACATTTTTGTGTGTTAGTTTCTTTGAATCTACTTTGCATTCCTTCTGGTTGTAGACACCTCTGTCCTGCAACCCCCTCATAGCTACTTCGGGTGAGACTACATATGCTTCATAGGTGTTGCTGAAAGGGCCAGTAGTTAGGGCTTGTTGGTGCCCTCTTGGAGCTGAACCTTGGGTCTGACCCCGTGCCAACAAATGGTTCCGTTGTCGGGACAAGAATCTTCTTGAGGGAATGTCAAGATGGTTCCCATCAAAGACGAAGATTCAAAAGTGGATAGAGTATCAAGAAAAGGACTTCGTTGAAGCCCATAACAAGAACCCTAGTCTGAGTATAGAGGATTGGCTGGAGAGAGATATTTTTATTGATATACACGAGATATTCATTGGGGGAATCCATCAGGAACTATATGAGTGGTTAGCCAGGTTGGAAGATACCCATTTTGAGGTCAAATCTAGAGCTCTTGTAGTTTGGACGTCGGAGCTCATCAAGAGGGTCAAAAGAGTTGATAACGTCATGTCAAGAGCAGTATATCACTGGTTTGATAGCACCATTGGAGGGTACATCACAGAGTTTGTTGTTGACAAAGTAGAGTCATACAACCAAGCTAAGCGATATTTCTTTAAGGGACCCAGAGGAAAATTTTTACAATTCCTGAAGTTGAGACTCAAGATGTTATTGCATGAGAAGAACATATTGAAGATATAATAGATTGGTCAGATCTGAAAAAGCTAATGTTCAAGAATTCGGACAGCGACAACGATACAGAAGTTGGACATACACGTAGTGGGAGAGTGTTCAGAGAAGTTCATCTTGTGAACCTGTTCAAGAAGAACTATGAAGACGAGGGTTTCTACAATGTAGAAGAGGCGGATATGACAGACGAAGAGCATTCAGAACCTACTAGGGAAGAGGAAGAGGAAGTTGAAGAGCCTCGCCGAGAAAATCCAAAAACTTCAGGAAATGCACAAACCATTGAAGTAAGTACTATCACTTCCCTTGTTGTTTCAGCAACACTAAGCAATCAGAATATTCAGAACCACCTGAGCCCTTAGATCATTGCTACTAGTAGTTCAACATATACTCAGACAAGAAACCTAGGAAGCTTCATGGCATATGAGATGAGGCTCCCTATATTTAGGGGAGATGGATCTAAAGATCCTGACCAACACTGGTTCCTATGTGAAGCCGTATGGAATATTAAGAATGTCATCGATGAAGTTGTTAAAAGAACTCAGTTCAACACTACCCTAAGAGATCGTGCATTGAGATGGTACATGAAGCTTGTCCAAGGACTTGCATAGCCGAAGCCACTGAATGAGATTAAGAATGCCTTGATTGCAGAGTTCAAGAAACCCAAGTCAAAGTCACAATGCATTACAAAGTTGAAAGAGATCAAGAAAAAATTATTTGAACCTATTTGGGAATTCGATCAGTGATTCAAAACCCTAACAGGCCGATTGACTTTTAAGATCCTGGATGAACATAACAAAGAATGGTTCATTGCTGCCCTCTTACCACACATCAAAGTTCCTTTGATGCAATGGAAGATTGCTTCACAGGATGAGGCTCTATAGATCACCATGAATCTAGAATCAACCCCTATGGGAGAATCTAGCTCAGGTATGAATCAGATCTTGAGTCAGATAACTAGTTTGTCTCTATAGGTCGAAGATATGAAGAAAGACAAGGGAAAAGATAAAAGAGAAGACATTTGGTGTGTCAGATGCAGGTCAGAAGGCCATGACAAGGAACATTGTCCCCGATTCAATGAATACTTGGATTCTGGAGCTCCGAGCCCTTTGAGGCAAGTCACTTTACCCTGGTGCGAGGTATGCAAAAATAGGCATCACCCTGGTGAGTGCTATTACATGCAGAAATATGTTCAGACACCCACAAATTTGTATTGCACATTCTATAAGTTCGTGGGACATGATGATAGGGATTGTAGGGCTTATGATCTCATACATGAAAGGTCGAGAGACATATATAAGATTCAAGGCGAAGTACCGCAAGAAGGAAACACTGCGCAGTATAACTCCAATGGGAGAGGAAACTTTAATCCTCATGGTGGATTCAGAGGACGAGGATGAGGAGGAGGAATGGGTCGAGGTTGAGGACAGATAATCTGTTATAACTGTGCACAACCAGGACACCTCATAAGGGATTTCCAGAACCCTTGTACTACTTCCAGCTACTGTAGCTCGTTTGAACATGTTATAGAAGATTATCCTTTACTGCTAGTTAAGCTTCAAGAAAGACGAGGATGTCAGCAGAACCTGCAAGTACAACTGATATACGCTAAACCTCATGGATAAGAACCTAGAGTGGTTGTTATAACCAGAGGAGGTGTTGTTATAGGAGAAGATAGACTGACCCAAGGAAAGATTACAGAAGACTCGGGAATCAAGAAAGCTACAGAGAAGACAAAAATGCTTGATGCAAAGAAAGAAAGACAAATGTTTGAGGAGGCAAGAAAAGAATTCAGAGGATACCAAGGTTCCTCATTGAAGATGTAATGTCCCCACTTTGGGACATCATCACAGGGTAGAGACTTATGATGATCAGAGTAGCCAGATGGATGTTATAGCGAGTACAGGGGTATTTGAGAGGCATTGTGGGGTCCAGTTGGCATTTATCATCATATTCCATCATTATGAGCCATTCCGCACAGGTTGGCTTTGGTTTCGTT
>SNQJ01S0004973.1:315370-342725 GCA_010110895.2 Picea sitchensis
GTAGGAGATTGGAAGGGTTGTTGAGGATTATATTACTTGGGTTTTCATTGCAGGGCCTTGGACATCAGATCTAGTGCTTTCTGAGACAGTTTTGTGGCTCAGATTATTTCTTGAGCAGTGTGGCGAATTGAAGAGAAGGAGGGCGTTTTTGAGATCCAGATCTAGTCCGTTTGGAGGGGTTACACTTCAGATATGACCCTGAGACTTTACATAGTGACTTGCCGTGTCCCGATCTATATTTCTGGAGAGTTTCAGAGCATTTGGAGGCCTCCTTCAGCAGGGCTGAATTATCTAGGGTTTCAGTCATCCAGTGGGGCACACCATTTAGTGGGGGATTTCAGATCTACAGAGATTGAGAGGGATCTTGGAGATTCGGTCACCTGGGTTTTTCTTACCATCACCCGATCTATCAGTTGGCATATTTATTAGGGATATTGGACACTTTTGGCAGCAAGGCCAAATTATTGAGGGTTTCAGCCTTCTATTGGAGCGTGGCATTCTTCAATTGGAGAGTTTGGCATTCAGATCTTCTTGTATTGATCTTCATTTCTCATTCAGCCTTTGGAGGCATATTTTGTATTAGTGGGAGCATTTTGCAACAGCTATTATCTATTGTCTATCTTCTTGGCCATCTGTTGATCATTCCAGATCGGCATCTTCATTGTAGCAGGTTTCTCTATTTTATGAATAAAGAAGAATTGAGATATTTTGGCTTGTCTATCTTATTGCATATGGTTGAGGTATGTTCCATGGTTATCTCTTTATGTTTTTTGTTGCATACACACATATAAACACATCTAAAAGGTAGATCAACAAAGTGTTTGACGAAATACCTCACTCAAAAAAAGTTTTAAAAAGACACCAAAACAGTGATGATCCTTGCATAATGGCTTGGGATCATTACAGAAGACAAGACCAGAAGTGAGAGAATATGGAATGCCTCTGGCATTTGATCAGTCTGCTTTGCCAAAAGAAGTAAAAGAGGTAATAAAGCTCATGGAATTTCTATATACTTGTATTAAGTTGATTCAGGATGAGAGCGTTGCACAAGAGTTACAAAATTTAATCCGACACTATGAACTAGGAAATATAGACCCCTTATTGAATAGGGAAGTACATCAAATTGGTAAGAATAGAAGGACAAATAAGGAATTACATTTGAATGCTCAAATAAGAAAATATGATATAGATTATGTAGTCCTCGACTTAGGGTCGGAGGTCAATGTCATGATGAAGCAAACCTAGGAACTGATGGGAAAACCGAAGTTGATATATTCCCCTATCAAGCTTAGGATGGATAATCAGCAAGATGTCATCCCTTTGGACGATTGGAACATGTCCCTGTGGACATCGACGGAGTAAGAACCTTTGCATATTTTGAGGTAATTGAGATAGTTGATGATAGTTTCCCTTACCCTGCGTTGTTAGGAATTGATTGGGCCTTCAATGATTACACTGTGGTTTATTTAAAGAAAATACGTATGAATTTTGAAAGAGATGGCCTTAGGGTCATTGCACCCTTAGATCCAAATGAAGGTCAGCGATACACAAATCCCATTAGAGAAGAAGACCGTGCATATGAACTGGAAAACATATACAAATTAACAGCCAGACAACACGATTACATAATCCTACAATAGATGGAAACTTGAGCTGGTGAAGTTACAGCGTGTGTTCATCAGACTCAGAAGAAGCACTGTAGAAATGGAATAATAAAATGTATGAAGTATCTAAAAGAAGATGTGCTATATTAACCAGAGAAGTTCGCTGGATTGGCACAACTGTAAGTAACTTACCCACCTTTGATGGTATAAATCCTTTAGAAACCTTCTTGACGGACTTTGAAGAGAGTGTACCAATGCAACAAAGACTGTTGGTGATGGATGAGGACCTAAGAGAAACCCCAACAAGATGGTGGGGGGCACACAAAAGTAACATTACAGATTGGATACAGTGTCATACCTTGATGACGATGTGGTTCTCAGCACAAATAGAGGGCTGGGAAGTTCGATACATAGGTTGAAGTTGCCCAAAGGACCATGTGCGAAGCTGTGAGGAATACTGGAGCAACGCTCCTCAAGAACAGTGGGTGCACAAATTCATTAACACACTCGACACCACCCCTATCAACTGGTACCTTCAAGCAGAGCTACACCTCACCACTACAGATTGGAAAGGTATGATTCAGAATTTTGTAACCACCTTCTTATTTGAAATTCAATATCCTTCAGTAGATCAAGCATTACAGATTGTGAAACAGAAAGTACTCGAGGAGGTATCTAGCCTTCCCTTGGAACAAGAAGAGGACGAATGGACTATGCCTCTCCAGAAACTATAAGGTTGTTACAACATCAATGTTAATGAAGACGATGATCCAAGGAAGGTGAACATCGCAGAAACAGAAGGCCAAAGAGATGTAGAAGGACCAGCAGTTCAGTTACCATTTATTGGACAGTCGATCAAGATTAAGAAATTCAATATTGGAACAGAGAAGACACCTTTTAAGTTGGTATATGGTCTTGAAGTTGTTGTTCCAATGGAATATATGGTACGAAGCCTACAAATCGATGCCTTTATGGATATGGAGGACCCTAGTTCTATTCAAGAGAGGCTTTCATAGTTGGTTGAATTGGAGGAAGAAAGATTTATTGTAGGATTCCACCAGCAGGTACAGAAGGAAAGAGAGAAGGCCTACCATGACAGGAACATCAAGAAGAAGGCATTTAAACCAGGTGATCTAGTACTGATATTGACAGTAAGTTCATCAAACATCCTGGGAAGTTCAGAATGCATTGGCTAGGTCCATATCAAATCGCTTATGTTACAGAGGGAGGATTTGCGCAATTGAAGACTCTGAATGGGGAGTGGAAGGAAGGACTAGTGAATGGGAGCCAGTTGAAATTGTACTATGACAACGAGTTTCCCCACAGCTCCCAGTAAAACACAAGAAGAAAAGGGTCTAGGTACCAGGTGCAATTGAAACTGGGTACCAGACACAGAAAAGATAGTGTGCACAAGGGAAGGAGAGGAAGCATAGAACAGAAAGAAAAGGTTGCACTGTGCAGTCTAAATTCGAAGTAAAATAGAAGGATCGGATATGAAGTGCCTTAGGATGACCCTTGGTTAAGGAATTAAGCGAATAACAAGGAAGAAAAGGAAAAATGCAAACTTCGTGGAGGACAAAGTGATTGTTACTGGGTCGAAGTGAGAAAAAGAGAAGAAAAGATGGAGCGAAGTCCAAGAAAGAAAACCGTTGGATGAGGATATCGAGGAGGATAGATCAACAAGGAAGAAGGATCATGGACAAATCAGCAAGAATAAAAATCCATCGTTATATGCTTTGGAGCACCGCGCGAGAAAGAAGGAAAGATGGGTTAGCGAAGCCCTGAAAACACGGGTCAAGTTGACCTAGGGTTTTAGACACCTAGGGTTTTGGAATCTAGAGTTTTGACACTTAGGTCTTGGCTTAAGGATGTCGGTGAGCTATTGTAATGTATAAATAAAGGTCAAGAGGACCTGAGTTGGGTTGGTAATATTGTTCTTATTGTTGATGATAGTATTGAGTTGTATTGATACGAGTGATTGTTGTTGTGAGGGAGAGAGAAGTGCTAGGGAAAGAGCCTTCTAGTATTGTAATATCTTCAGCTGGGTGCGAAGATCAACCCTGCAGTTGGGTGCACAGGAAGGGAAGAGAGATATGCTAGCTAAAAGCGCAGATCAGAACTGTATGCTTTCATATTAATATATTATAAAGCACAGTTCTATGGACATAGCCCTAGAGCGAGGGTGAACCACGTACATCATGTGTTGTGTGTAATTGATGCTCTGTTATTTATTATTTACTATGTTGCTGTGATAATAATGTGTTAGATCTAGGATAATAACTTGCGCAGTAAACTGTAAGAAGATAAAGATATCAAATTGTCATGTGTTAGTTTCTTTGAATCCACTTTGCATTCCTTCTAGTTGTAGACACCTCTGTCCTACAACCCCCTCATAGCTACTTCAGGTGAGACTACATCTTCTTCGCAGGTGTTTCTGAAAGGTCCAGTAGTTAGGACTTGTTGGTGCGCTCTTGGAGATGAACGCTAGGTCTGCCCCTATGCCAACAATGACTCTTGGTCACCTTCGGTCGGTTTGTGACTATTTGGGGCCAAAAATACTCCGAAGTTCCGGACTTCCGAAGCTCTGAATCCAGAAGGACTTATCTCCCTTAGGCTTAGCATAGGGTTCCTAGGTGTTGGTCATAATGGTCTTTCTAAACTCTCATGAGTTAAGCACATCTTCCTCATTGTGAACTTTATAAGGACTTGGGTATGATGTCCCAATTGCACAACAAGGATTCTGAATGAGATATCCTCTTCAGACCAACAGGGTCAGACTAATGCAATGCTTTGTATCCAAACTCTCCTATAGGTTTACGTCCCAAGACGTCTCGAAGGATATACTGGGGAATATAGATGATCAATCAAAAGAGGAAGTCCATAAGAGGATAAATGCATACACATAATTCGATCATTCAATACAAAGACCATTCTTAGATGTATAAATACATGCATTCATTCATTATTCCATCTCAAAACACAAAGTATGGAAATACTTATCAGAACCAAAAGACGTGATGCGACTGCTGAAAGGGGTGTTTGTTTCCACCCAACCATAGGCTCAGTCACTCCTAACAGATTTACCATTGGCCACCTCTGAGCTAGACCATGATGCTCTGATATAGAATCCTCTCTTCCATCTTAGCAACAATTAGGGACGAAGGTTACTTTCCTCCTCCCACAGGATCTTAGCAACGATTTTTCCCTATACCAAGCAAGGAGGCCTACCTGATTACTTCCTAAGTCACTCAACCCTCATTTATCAGCTTGTATCATAACCCTGCTAGCCGCATCCTTTGACTAGAAGACATTAATTTCTTAGTTCTTCCTCGAACTTGAGATCTTAGTCTTTCTTCTCTACTTATCTTCGCAGGTCTTCCTCTTCCCACCACGCCTTCCTTTATTTCCTTCCTCAACAAGATTGTGTGTGGCCCAAATTAATAGCCCGTGGTTAGTTCTGAAATCCTTACAGATGGGCACCCTACCCCATCCCCTCATCAACTCTTGAGGAGGTATTCCCACCTACCAGCCTGACTGTAATTCATTCATGGGTCAGAGGACTATTCTAGTCCTAAGCAATTAAATCCAGCAAGGTACTAGTTTGGTAGGGGTTATCTCAACCATTCCTGGTTCCCCTCACCATCTCTTTCATAGCATCCATGGTCTATCTTGGAAAACCCCCACTTTCAACAATAATGCAACACTTATCCATTTTCTATTAATAACTTAAATTACATTCCTTGACCTTTTATACAAAGGTTCATCAAATCAAACATTCACACATATCTAGTTTTCTATAGTCTCTTGGCCAATATATTTCTTTTTACAAATTGGGGGAAACAAGGGTGTTACAATCCCCTCCCCCTTACAGGAATATCGTCCTCGATGTTCTATCTATAAATGTGCTCTACATATACAGAAGTAAACAAAAATGGATATGTGTGTTTCATGGAATCCTCCATTTCCCACATAGCCTCATCTGGGCCAAATTGTTTTCACTGCACCTTGACCTGTGAAATGGTTCGGTTCCTGAGTGAGGTTTCCTTCTTGTCTAGTATGCATTGAGGTTCCGGTAGGAACTCTCCCTCTAGATCCACCTGAATCAAAAACCAGTCAATTATATGATTAGAATCATGTACATATTTCTTCAATAAGGAAACATGGAAAACATTATGTGCCTTTACTGTGGGAGTACTATCCTATAGGATACAGGTCCCACTTTATCCAAGATTTCAAAGGGTCCACAATACCAAGGTTCCATCTTGGCACAAGGTCCTATTCTCAAGGAACTCTTCCTGGGTCTAATTCTAAGATAAACATGGTCTCCTATCTTGAACTCTCTGGGAGTTCTCTTTCTGTCGACGTAACTCTTCTGTCTATCCTGAGCAGTTTTCAGAATTTGCTTAATCTGAATCACTTGTTGTTCCATTTATTTTAGCATGTTAGGTCCGATAGTAATTCCATCCACTAGATTACTCCAACTAATTGGAATCTTGCACTGTCGACCATAGAGGGCTTCAAAAGGGCTCATCTTCAATGACTCTTGATAACCATTGTTGTAGGAAAACTCTACCAATGGAAGGTAGTCTTCCCACTTCTTAGGTTGATGCATTTCATGCATCCTTAAAATTTCTTCTAATATTTGGTTCACTCTTTCTGCCTATGCATCCGTTTGAGGGTGATAGGCTATGCTAAACAACAATTTAGTCTCAAAACCAACCATTAAGGACTTCCAAAAGATTGAAGTAAAGTATGTGTCTCTATCAGATATAATCTCCCTAGGCATTCCATGTAGTCTAAATATATCCTTCATGAAGATGTTGGCAATATCTATTTCCTTTCAATTTGACTTGACCGGAACGAAGTGAGCAGAGTTGCTCAATTTGTCCACCACTACCATGATGACATCATTTTGCTTGGACGATTTTGGTAATCCGGTGATGAAATCCATGGAGATAGTTTCCCATTTCCATTCTGGAATTGGTAGAGGTTGTAACAACCCTCCTGGGTGTCGGTGTTCTACCTTAACTTGCTGGCATTCTAGACACTTAGCTAGATAGTCAACTATGTCCTTTTTCAATCCAGGCCAACATAATTGTTTCCTAGTGGTCGTGATCATTTTTTGATAACCTGGGTGACCAGTATATGGTCTCCTATGTAGTTCATCCATTATGAACCTCTTCAAGTCGTCACAACTTGGAATATACAATATGTTTCAGTAGGTAAGCGGGCCTTCATCCAACATCTGATAGCCTTCATACTTTATCCATGTGGGCTCTTTCTTTAGGTACGATGTCACGGTCTTGAAAAAGGCATATTTTCTTGTGCATTCCTGACTCTCTCCTGGACATCCATTTCACATGTGCTTATCATTTCCAAGTGAATCGTTTTTATGCTTCTGCTAAGGGCATCGACCACCCTATTTTATTTTTCGTTGATGTGTTTGATTTCGAAATCAAACTCACTAAGGAGAGCCATCCACCTAGATTGTCTAGCATTGAGCTTTGGTTGATCAAACAGGTGCCTCAACCCACAATGGTCTGTCATAAGTACAAATCTCCTACCCAGGAGGTAATGCCTCCACATTTTTAAAGCATGCACTATGGCATCCAACTCTAGATCATGGGTCACATAATTGATTTCATGTTCATTCAATTTTCTGGATTTGTAGAAAAATACACATCCTTATTGCATAATGACTCCTCCAAGTCCTTCCTTACATGAATATGTACACGCGAAGAAGTCATTATCAGGGTCTACAATATTCAGCACAGGTGCATGGGTTAGAAGGTATTTCAGTTCTTGAAATCTTTCTTCACATTTTGATGTTCAAGTGAATTTAGCCTCCTTTTTCTGAAGGGCAGTGATTGGACAACCAATCTTGGAAAATCCTTTTATGAACCTTCTACAGTATCATTCTAAACCCATAAAGGACTTGAGATTAGATACATCCTTTGGGGTAGGCCATTCCATGATAGATCTGACTTTGTCAAGGTCTACTTCCACTCCTAATTCAGAACTAACATGGCCTAAGTAATGGACTTGCTTCTGGAAAAAGTCACACTTGCTAAACTTAGCGTAGAGTTGGTGCTCTCTTAGTACTTGAAGCACTAGTTTAAGATTTTCTTCATTCTCCTCTATGTTCTTGGAGTATATTAGGATATAATCAATGAAAACCAATACAAATTTGTCTAGGAATTTGACGAGTACATTATTCATCAAGAACATAAAAGTGGTGGGGGCATTGGTTAATACAAATGGCACCACCACAAATTCATAGTGACCATATCTTGTCCCGAAGGTTGTTTTGTGGATGTATTCATCCTTGATTCATACTTGATGGTATCCAAACCTTAAGTCAATATTTGAGAAATGGAAGCACCCCTTAATTGGTCAAAAAATTCATCGATTATTGGTAAGGGATATTTGTTCTTTATGGTTGTCTTATTGAGTTCTCTATAGCATATGCATAGTCAGAGTGTGCCATCTTTCTTCTTCACAAACAAGACGGGTGCTCCCCATGGAGACACATTGGGATGGATGTATCCTTTGTCCATCATCTCCTTCAGCTGCAACTTGAGCTCAACTAGCTCTAGTGTACTCATCCTATAGGGCATCCTAGACACTGGAACTGCTCCTAGTGCAAGCTCTATGGAGAAGTCAATGTATCTTCTCAGAGGTAGACCCGATACCTCTTCTAGAAACATGTATTTATACTCTCTTAATATAGGTTGGTCCTCTATGTTTGGTTTTTCATCCTCAATAGATTCCAACACCTATATTGCATATAGAGGACATCCCTTACTACAATACTTCTTCAATTGAAGGGATGATATTTGTATCATTGAGACAAGACTCTAAACCCCTTGAAGGGTTATTTTTATCCCTTCTTCATTTTCACACTCTAAAGTTTTATGGTAACAGTCCAACTTGGTTTTATAATTGGCTAACTAGTCCATACCAACCAACAGATCATAAGATCCTAGGGGAAGTATGTTAAATGTAGCTTGGGTGGGAAATCCATCCATAATGAATTGGCAAGTGGGTATGACCTCTGCTACTTTTCTTTTGGTTCCAGTGGCTAGTTGTACCAACCATGTCTTAACATGTCTAACTGGTTGCAATTTACACTTATCAATAGTCTAAGGGGCCACATAACTCAAATTAGAACTAGGGTCAATTAAAATAGAAACTAAATGGTTGGTAATCATAACTTCCATATCCACCACTGAAGCTTGGTGGTCAGCTTTTTTATTATCCAAGGCTGCATAAATCCGTGGCATGCTCCTAGCCACATCATTGACTGTGCTAGCTTCTTGGATGTTGTAGACTCTCCTACTGTTTTGTTGTCTTTGTGGACAATCCTTCAGCAGATGTTCTTCTCCACAACCCCAACATTTCAAGGGTTTTGTCTTTGGGTTATTAGTCTTTCCTGGGGTTTCTCCAAAATATTTATTTCCACTCTGGGAGGGGAAATTTTGTTGATGCACACGTCTAGTAGGAAGGCTCATCCTAGAATCCTTCCCATATTTCTTAAATCTTGAGGATTTAAACCCCTTCTTCTTGAATCTCGAACTACACTTCTTCTTGAAGTGTTTCTCAAATTGTTTCCATGAAAAGTACTTCGCATGGATTCTTTCACATTCCTAAGGTCTTCCCACCAAATGGAAGCCTTTCCATTTAGGTTGAAAATGGCTATTCGAGCCTTCAAGTTTTCAGAGTAGTCATGGACTCTGAAGTACTTCTTTAAACTAAGAAGCCAAGGTTCTTCCTCTTCCCCTTTCTTAATCTCTCCATCGAAAGAGGGTAGTTTGGATTTCTTGAACTCTTCAGGATCACGACTTTTGGAATGCTTTCGCTTATTTCCTTTCCTTTGAGAATGTGAACTAGTTTTTCTACTAGAAGATCCCTCCGAGTTTCCAATTTCCTCTCCAGAGGACTTTCTCTATGAGTGTCTCCTGCCTCCAGGTTGTACCTTCCTCGAGGTACTCCTCCTAGTTTGGCCACTTATGGGACCACGTTTTCATATCTCAGGCGGGCTTTGACTTCTCTTCATATGTCATCGGTCCACCTGACTGGTTGCGTGTCCATGCCATAGCTTCCTCTGCATATCAGATAATCTTTGCAACACGACTGCATCAATTTTTGTTTGTTTTTATTTCTCCTTTATCAATCTCTCATTATCGACCTTACAACTCTGTAATTCGGCCATGAGGCTCCTTACAATTTCAGCTAGATCCGGAGGGGTTTCCACCACCCTCTTTTCATCTAATTCTTTGTCTTTATTGTGGTATCCATCCCCCACTTCATGGCACATCACCATCCTTTATACTTGTATTTTTCCCATGATTTACTAACTGATTGAGTGATGACAAAACACTTATTGTTAGCTAACACTCTATTAGTTTATGAACATCACACAGTTTATATTTCTTAAGTACACACATACATTAGAAAGTTTCATTATTTTCTTCAGTAAAATTTTAACTAGACTCTTTAGGAAAGAGTTAAGATAGGGTGTCACCCTTAAAATTCCTTTAAATATGTTTTTTACACATCTTGTCCATGATCCAAAGAAGGCCAAGTGTTGTGACCATTATCTGATACCAATTTGTAAAACACCCGACCCCTAAGTACCTTTCCTAGGGATGGGGCATTCGAATTTTCGTCTTCCTTCTTAAATCAAATCCTCCTTTTCTGTCTCTATTGTATTTTTGTTCACAAAGAGCTCTCCAACCATGGTCAACATGTTGTTATCAGAATTCAAGAGAAGAAGACATTCTCTAGTGAAGGATCTTCGAGCATTCGTTGGTTGAGATTGACGTAGCATCCATAGGAATTCATTACCAAGTTATCTCCTCTCGCAGGGAACATCCATTCATCACCTAAGCCAATGATGGACTAGTATTCATCTAACATATCGACTGTACATGGATTTAGCACTTCAACACTTCGGTGTTGAACTTATCTTTATTGTCTATGTGCTTTACCTCCTGAGTCCCGAAGTCCCATAAACTTTCCACGTGGCTCCGAACTTTGGGCCTTTTGGTATCTCTACAATACTACATTCCTAATCCGATGGAGTCTCGAAGTCCTGGACTCCCAGTCACTTCACCAACCACTTTGGCTAGGCAGGCACGTACCAGGGGCTGGCACATAGAAGGGGCCAGGGGTGACACATGTCACATATCAATGGGTCTATAGGGTATGTGATACACATGAATCTAGGTGACACGTGGCATGTCAAACTTGGGTTCACATCACCCTGGGTGACATCACTGTGCCACGTCACTCTGGACTGACAACCTTCTAACACCCCTCATATCTCACGATCGATATCTAGCCACACATATCCATAGATCTATGACTCTTGTTAATTCGTGACTGTGGCCTTCGGGGGTTTTGCAATGAAAACTTCTCCTTTCTCCTAGAGTTGGTTAGTGTCGATTTGACCATAACCTAGATCTGATGGTTAATAAAAGTCTTGAAGATTCCTTGAATCGATGACTATTGTCACTTCGAGCTTCAGAGATTATTGACACACCACACCTCAAATCCCTCGGAGTGCCAAGTCTCCGGACTAAATTATCTAGCGCCACATGTCCCCTATATATCAATGATTAAGAGAGATCCCAAAGGATCTGAGATAGACGGTCCTCATTACTTCACGACTTAGGCCTTCGGGGATCTTGGCGTTACAACACTCCTATCCTCCCGAAGCGGTCAACGCCGGGATGACTACATCGTAAATCCGATGGCTAGGAAATAACCTGAAGGATCCCTAGACCCACAGTCCTTGTCACTTCGCGACTTCAGCCTTCAGGGGTTTTGGCTTTACTTCCACTCCATTCTCTCAAAGAAAGACTTCACTGAAGTACCTTGTGCGGGTCCATCCTCCTGAATGATTGGATGGTAGGCAGGGCTCCTAACGATCTCCCCCGAATCTACGGCTCTCCTTTACTTCATAACTTCTGCGTTTGGGTAGTTTGATGCTATGGAATCTCCATTCTTCTGAAGTGGTATTACATCTAAGTCATGTCGACGCAGATCTAATGGATGAGGGAACCCCCAAACATTTTTGATCGATGGCTCGTGCTACTTCGTGATGGGGATTTGGATTCTGGTTTAGTCAGTAAGATAGGTTCATCTAACCACTAAGCTAACCTCCCAACATTGGTCAACCTTACAGGTAACCGTGACTCTCAGTCACCTTCGACCAGTTTGTGACTATTTGGGGCCGACAATACTCCGAAGTCCCAGAATTCCAAAGCTCTGAAGCCAGAAGTACTTAGCTCCCTTAAGCTTAGCATAGGGTTCCTAGGTGTTGTTTATAGGGGTCCTTCTAAACTCTCATGAGTTAAGCAGATCTTCCTCAATGTGAACTTGCAAAGGACTTGGGCATGATGTCCTAGTTGCATAGCAAGGAGTCTGAAGTAGATATCCTCTTCAGACCAACAGGGTCAGATTGATGCAATGCTTTCTATCCCAACTCTCCTACAGGTTTACATCCCAAGACATCTCAAAGGCTAAACTGGGGCATATAGAAGATCAATCAGAAGTAGAAGTCTAAAAGAGGATAAATGCATACACATAACTTGATCATTCAATAAAGAGACCTTTCTTAGATGCATAAATACATGCATTCATTCATTATTCCATCTCAAAACACAAAGTATGGAAACACTTATCAGAACCAGAAGACGTGATGTGATTGTTGAAACTGGTGCATGTTTCCACCCAACCATAGGCTCAGTCACTCCTAACGGATTTACCATTGGCCACCCCCGAGCTAGACTACGATTCTGTGAGATAGAATCATCTCTTTCGGCTCAACGAAAGTTAGGGATGGAGGTTACTCTCCTCCTCTCATAGGATCTTGGTAATGATTTTTATCTATACCAAGCAAGGAGGCCTGCCTGAGTACTTCCTCATTCACTCACCACCCTCATTTATCAACTTGTATCATAACCCTACTAGCCACATCCTGCGACCAGAACACGTTCATTTCTCAATTCTTCCAAGTTGAACTTGAGAGCTTAGTCTCTCTTCTCTGCTTCTCTTCACAGGTCTTCCTCTACCCACCATGCCTTCCTTTTTTTCCTTCCTCAGTAAGATTGTGTGTGGCACAAATTCGCAGTCTGTGGTTAGGTTTGAAAGCCTTACAGATGGGTGCCCTGCCTCATCCAATCATTAAATCTTGAGGAGGTATTATCACATACCAACCTGACTGTAATTCATTCGTGGGTCATAGGACTGTTCTGGTCTTGAGGAATAAAATCCAACAAGGTACTGATTTGGTGGGGGTTATCTCAACCATTCCTGGTTCCCCACACCATCTATTTCATAGCATTCGTGGTCTATCTTAGCAAACCCCTAATTTCAATAGTCATGCAACACTTATCCATTTTCTATTAATAACATAAATTACATTCCTTGACCTTTTATGCAAAGGTTCATCAAATCAAACATTCACACATATCGAGTTTTCCATAGTCTCCTAGCCAATATATTTATTTTTACAAACTAGGGGAAACATGGGTGTTATAATGTTTTGATAGGAAATGTAAACAATAGGGATGAATTAATACAAGAGAATGAGATGAAAATGGCATGGAAATGATAAGGAAAAAGGGACAATTTTATCACCCAACAATGTCTCACTTGAATATATTAATATAGTCTTCTTTGTGTGTTTTTTAGCACGATGTTTCAACATGGTGTTTCAACACCAACATATATGCATTCATTGAACATTCTTATTAATTTTTCATAGTGTTCTTCATGTGTGCAGTGTGTTTCAGCCAGGTGTTTCAGGCTTTAGCACCAACATATCTGCATTCATTCTTATTAATTTTGCATAGTCTCCTTCGTGCATGCAACGTGTTTTAGCTAGGTGTTTCAACACGGTTTTTTAGAACCAACATATCTACATATATGTACATCTTTGTGGTTTACATGTATGACTGTCTAATTACCCAAATTAGGACTAAGGAAACATCATCCTCGTTTACAAGTTAACTATGAATTAATTTTTAACATAACACGATGTTGAATGAATAATGAATTGTACCTTCTCATAGGAAATGTAAACAATAGAGATGAATTAATAAAAGATAAGAAAAAATGAGCAATTTTAGTACCCAACAATGTCTCACTAAGTCACTTGAGTATATTAACATAGTCTTCTTCGTGTGTTTTTTAGCATGGTGTTTCAGCACAGTCATATATGCATTCATTGAACATTCTTATTAATTCTACATAGTCTTATTCACGTGTGCAACGTGTTTCATCCAAGTGTTTCAACACCAACATATCTACATTCATTCTTATTAATTCTACATAGTCTTCTTTGTGCGTGGAGCGTGTTTCATCCTGATCCAAGTTTTTCAACACCAACATATTTTCATATATGTACATCTCCGTGGTTTACAAGTATGACTATGTAATTACACAAATTAGGATTCAGAACTAAGGAAGCATCATCCTAGTTTACAAGTAAAGTATGAATTAATATTTAACATAACACAATCTTGAATGAATAATGAATTGTACCTGCTCCAGGATTGATGTTCTCATAGAAAATTTAAACAATAGGGATGAATTAATACAAGAGAATGAGATGAAAATGGCATGGAAATGATAAGGAAAAATGGGAAATTTTAGCACCCAACAATGTCTCACTTGAGTATATTAATATAATCTACTTCATGTGTGTTTCAGCATGGTGTTTTAGCACCAACATATCTTCATTCATTGAATATTTTATTAATTCTGCATAGTGTTCTTCATGTGTGTAGTGTGTTTTAGCACGATGTTTCAAGTTTTAGCACCAACATATCTGCATTCATTCTTATTAATTCAACATAGTCTTCTTCATGCATGCAACGTGTTTCAACCAGGTGTTTCAACGCGATTTTTCAGCACCAACATATCTTCATATATGCACATCTCTGTGGTTTATAGGTATGACTGTGTAATTACCCAAATTAGGACTAAGGAAACATCAACCTAGTTTACAAGTTAACTATGAATTAAGTTTTAACATAACACAATGTTGAATGAATAATGAATTGTACCTTCTCTAGAATTGATTTTCTCATAGGAAATGTAAATAGTAGGGGTGAATTAATACAAGAGAATTAGATGAAAATGGCAAGGAAATGATAAGGACAAATGAACAATTTTAGCACCCAACATATAGTCTCACTGAGTCACTTGAGTATATTAGCATAGTCTTCTTCATGCATGTTTCAACACAGTGCTTCAGCATGGTGTTATAGCACCATCATATATGCATTCATGAAACATTCTTATTAATTGTGCATAGTCTTCTTTATGTGTGCAACATGTTTCAGATAGGTGTTTCAACACTGTGTTTTAACACCAACATATTTGCATTCATTCTTATTAATTCTACATAGTCTTCTTTGTGCATGGAGCATGTTTCATAATGAGCCAAGTGTTTCAATACCAATATATTTGCATATATGTACATCTCTGTGGTTTACAGGTATGATTGTGTAAGTACCCAAATTAGGAGTTGGGACTAAGGAAACATCATCCTAGTTTACAAGTAAAGTATGAATTAAGATTTAAAATAACACAATGTTGAATGAATAATGAATTGTACCTGCTCTATGATTGATGTTCTCATAGGAAATGTAAACAATAGAGATCAATTAATACAAGATAATGAGATGAAAATGGCATGGAAATGATAAGGAGAAAGGGTCAATTTTATCACCCAACAATGTCTCACTTGAGTATATTAACATAGTCTTCTTTTTCGATGTGTCAAGACGGTGTTTCAACATGGTGTTTCATCCCCAGCATATCTGCATTCATCAAAAATTATTATTAAATCTGCATAGTGTTCTTCATGTGTGTAGTGTGTTTCAACACGGTTTTTCAACACAATGTTTAAGGCTTTAGCACCAGCATATATGCATTCATTCTTATTAATTTTGCATAGTCTTCTTCATGCATGCAATGTGTTTCAGCCAGGTGTTTCAACACAGATTTTCAACACCATCATATCTGCATATATGTACATCTCCATGGTTTACATATATGACTGTGTAATTACCCAAATTAGGACTAAGGAAACATCATCCTAGTTTACAAGTTAACTATGAATTAAGTTTTAACATAACACAATGTTTAATGAATAATGAATTGTACCTACTCTAGAATTGATGTTCTCATGGGAAATGCAAAAAATAGGGATGAATTAATAGAAGCGAATGAGATGAAAATGGCATGGAAATGATAAGGAAAAAGGGGCGATTTTAGCACCCAACAATGTCTCACTGAGTCACTTGAGTATATGAACATAGTATTCTTCATGCGTGTTTCAACACGGTGTTTCAGCATGGTGTTTCAACACCAACATATCTGCATTCATTGAACATTCTTATTAATTCTGCATATTCTTCTTCATGCATGCAATGTGTTTTAGCCATGTGTTTTAGCACAGTGTTTCAGCACCAACATATATGCATTCATTCTTATTAAGTCTACATAGCTTCTTCGTGCATGGAGTGTGTTTCATCATGAGCCAAACATTTCAGCACCAACATATTTTCATAAATGTACATCTCCATGGTTTACAGGTATGACTATGTAATGATGCAAATTAGGAGTCAGGACTAAGGAAACATCATCCTAGTTTACAAGTAAAGTATGAATTAATCTTTAATATAACACATTGTTGAATGACTAATGAATTGTACCTGCTCCAGGATTGATGTTCTCATAGGAAATGTAAAGAATAGGTATGAATTAATACAAGATAATGAGATGAAAATGGCATGGAAATGATAAGGCAAAAGGGGAAATTTTAACACCCAACAATGTCTCACTTGAGTATATTAACATAGTCTTCTTCGTGCGTGTTTCAGCATGGTGTTTAAGCACCAACATATCTACATTCATTGAACATTCTTATTAATTCTGCATATTTTTCTTCATGTGTGCAGTGTGGTTTAGCCAGGTGTTTCAGCACGGTGTTTCAGACTTCAACACCAACATATCTGCACTCATTCTTATTGATTCTTCATAGGCTTGTTCGTTCATGCAACGTGTTTTAACCAGGTGGTTCAACATGTTTTTTCAACACCACCATATCTGCATATACGTACATCTCTGTGGTTTACATGTATGATTTTGTAATTACCCAAATTAAGACTAAGGAAACATCATCCTAGTTTACAAGCTAACTATGAATTAAGTTTTAACATAACACAATGTTGAATGAATAATGAATTGTACCTACTCTAGAATTGATGTTATCATAGGAAATGTAAACAATAGGGATGAATTAATACAAGAGAATGAGATGAAAATGACATGGAAATGATAAGGAAAAATGGGCAATTTTAGCACCCAACAATGTCTCACTGAGTCACTTGAGTATATTAACATAGTCTTCTTCGTGCGTGTTTTGGCATGGTGTTTCAGTACCATCATTTATGCATTCATTGAACATTCTTATCTATTTTACATAGTCTTCTTCATGCATGCAACGTGTTTCAGCACGGTGTTTCAGCATCAACATATCTGCATTCATTCTTATTAATTCTATATAGTCTTCTTCAAGAGTGGAGGATATTTCATCCCTAGACAAGTGTTGCAGCACCAACATATTTGCATATATGTACATCTCCCTAGTTTACAGGTATGACTGTGTAATTATCCAAATTAGGAGTCATGACTAAGGAAACATCATCCAAGTTTACAAGTAAAGTATGAATTAAGATTTAACATAACAAAATGTTGAATGAACAATTAATTGCACCTGCTCCGGGATTGATGTTCTCATAGGAAATGTAAACAATAGGGATAAGTTAATACAAGATCTAATGAGATGAAAATGGCATGGAAATGATAAGGAAAAAGGGGAAATTTTAGCACCCAACAATGTCTCACTTAAAAGTATATTAACATAGTCTTCTGCATAGTGTTCTTCATGCACGCGGTGTGTTTTAGCCAGGTGTTTCAACATGGTGTTTCAGTACCATATTTTCTTGGAATACTCCCAAGATCAAACATTGATTTGAATTTATTTAAATTAATATACTTTTAAAATTTTCACCAATACTTTTAAAAGGTCTTATAATTATGTGAAAATTCTCCACAATTTCACATGATTTTATAATTCCGTGAAAGATTCGCTCAAATTTTACAAGATTATATAATTTGGTGAAAATTCGCCAAAACATTGTATATGCATATTATGTTATTGATAAGATAGAATTCACACTCTCCTATGTGTCATGGAGATTCTCCCATTTATTATAAATATAAATTTAGGGGGGGTTCTTAAAATTTTCCCTGTCGCCAATTCTACTATGCGAAAAATCCCCCTAAACTGGGTCTAAGGAATAGGAAGAGCGATAACCCCCTTAAAATATTGTTCTACCTTTAATCAGCCCCCAAAACATCTAAACTAAGTGATAAGATAAAGAGGAAATATAGGGTTAATGAGTGCACCTTCAATCCCTGCGGTTGGTGTAGACCTCTTATGCTTGTTGTCGCCTCCTAGATCACATATCTCCTCCCAAGGATGACCTGCAAGGTGTTAGGAATAAAATGCAACAACATATGCAATCTCTAATAATCACTTTAAAAGTCTAAACATAGCTATAAATGCTCAAATTAACAAGAACATGTAAACATAGGGTTTTGGGACAAGGATAATCTCTTTTATTCAAATTCAAGATAAAAAAGGTTACAACCTTTGGTGGCGACGGATCTGCGAACCAAGTCCAGGCTCCTCTGTCATGGATCCAAATGCATCAATCCCACATTAGCTTCTCACAACCAACATACCATCAAGGGAAGGAGGAAGGGTTGCATAAGGAAAAACGCTGGAGGTGGAAACTTAGGCTAAAACTCAAAATGAGATGCAAATTTTGGGCAAATAAAGGGAAGAGATTTTGGCATAGTTTTTTTATTCTCTTATTCATGTCTCTAAATGACTCCCCAAGACCTCTTTTTATATGATAAAAATATGGTTATTTGGTTTGAGGACGGGCTACAAGGGGTAAAATGGTTAGGAAACACTCCATAGCCCGTAAACTCCGCTGAATTCCATGCCATTTTATATTTTTTGTAACTTTTGGAGGTAAAAGAGAGATAACTATCATGCAACATGCATGTGTACACAGGCTATTAGTGCATTAGGTTGCGTACACTATCCAAAAAAGGTTTTTTAGAAAGAAGCCTCAATAGTATTTTTGGCAATATATGAAAATGGATGGGCCAATGTCTTGGATGCATAGATGTGGAATTTTTGGATTATAATAGCCATGGTCAACCATAGTCAAACATGGTCACCCTTAGTCAGTCATAATGAAAAAATTAGCATACATAGTCAACCATGGTCAATCATAATCACCCATGGTTAACATGGTCTTCCATAGCCGACCATGGTCTACCATGGTAAGCCATGATCAAACATAGCCAACCATAGTTAACCATGGTCAAGAGGTCAATTAAAACTTTTCATTGTCACCCATAGTCAACATGGTCTCCCATATTTGACCATGGTCTACCATGGTCAACCATACTCAACCATGGTCAACCTCGGGCAATTGTAGTCAACCATGGTCAGTGTGGGCACAACTGAGAAAAGTTGTCAACCATAGTCAACTATATAGCCTTTCAAGGGAAATCATAGACAACCATAATCAAAAGTGGTCATACATAGTCTAAATGGTCAAACATAGTCAACCATAGTCAACATGATCCAACATGGTCAACGATAGTCAACATGGTCAAACATAGTTTACCATGGTCATCCATGTTGAAATATAGTCAAACATGGTCACTTATGTTCAACCATATTCATCCATGGTCATACATAGTCACCCATAGTAATCCATGGTATTTCATAGTTGACCATGGCCTACCATAGTCAACCATAGTCAACCATGGCCTACCATAGTCAACCATGGTCATGAGGTAAATTATAAATTTATCATATTCATCCATGGTCTTCCATAACCAACCATGGTCACGAGGTAAATTATAACTTTATCATAGTCACCCATGGTCTTCCATAATCAACCATAATCTATCCTAGTCAACCATACTCAATCATAGTCAACCATAGGCAACCATAGGCAACCTTTTCAACCTTAGTCAACCATGGTCAACATGGGAAACATGGTCACTATTGTCAAATGTTGTAAACCATGGTCAACCATAGTCAACTATAGCCTTTCATGGGAAACCATAGATAACCATGGTTAAGCATGTTCAAATGTGCTCATACATAGTCTACAAGTCAACCATAGCCAACCATAAGTTGACCATATATTACAATCTCATGCACCGATTAATGTATAATTATGTATAATTAGCGGCACCATTAATGTATAATTAATGTAAACCCAATGTCGCAATGTATATACATTAACTAAAACACTAATTAATTGATGTGTTAATACATTAATATATTGTTAATTATATTAATGTATTAATACCTTATTTTTGTATTAATCAGTTATAGCCAATCTAAGTCAACCACTTAAATGAGAAACGACTCTAACTGGAGACGGGGAAGCAAAGCGATCTTGTTCCAAATTAATGAGAAACGACTCCAACTAGAGACGGGGAAGAAAAGCGATCTTGTTCCAAATTAATGAATGGGAAATATACAATATATATATATATATATATATATATATATATATATATATATGTGTGTGTGTGTGTGTGTGTGTGTGTGTGTGTGTGTGTGACAATGATGTGGTTGAGGAACGGTTTTAGGAAGTTGAGACAGTTGGAAACTAATCACCGTTAAACCTCCATTATTCTAAATCTGCATTATTCTAACTCTCCCCTTTAATGGAGAAAGGATTTACATCCACACCTAACATCTCCCTAAACAATTCAAATTTAATCTTCCCAAGAGGCTTAGTGAAAATATCAGCAGCATTTTCACTAGTATTACAATACATTAAAGAAATCTCATTAGACTGCATATTTTCTCGAACAAAATGAAATTGAGTATCAACATTCTTTGTCCTTGAATGATAAACTGGATTATTTTCCAACTAGATTGAGCTTTGGTTATCACATTTTATTATCGTAGCTTTATTTTGTTCTTCTCCAACATCTTGAAATTGTCTTCTCAACCAAACAACTTCACAAGTTGTTGCACACAATGCTTTATATTCTGCTTCAGTGGATGACAAAGAGACGGTAGGTTGCTTCTTATTGCTCCATGAAACAATCCTAGATCCAATGCCAAATGCATAACCTGTAGTAGATCTCTGATCATCCAGATTGCCAGCCCAATCTGAATTTGAGTAACTTGTTAGCTCAACATCGAATGAATCAATGTACTTAATACCATAATCAATTGTGCCTTTGAGATACATGAATACCCCTTTCACTACATTATAATGGCTTTCTAGAGGTTTAGCCATAAAATGACTTAACACACTAACAAAGTATGCTATGTCAGGTATGGTTGTAGTGAGATAGTTCAGGCTTCCCACCATCTGTCTATAAACTGTATCATTTACCTCCTTCGAACCATCATCGCAGTAATGTTTCATATTATGCTACATTGGAACATAAGAAACTTTACATTGATCCATTTAAAACCTCTTAAGTACTTCTCTGACATATTTTCCTTGAGATACAAAGGTTTGACGAGCATTTCTGCAGTCTTCAAGACCGAGATAGTAATGTAACTGTAAATTCTAACCTTGTACAATGTCTACTGTAAACAGATATTCAGAAAAGAACAGAAGAGATACAATGGCAAATACAAACATTACACGGAGATTTTTCCCCTAGAAACCCAAACCGGGAAAACCAACATATATTATATTCATTCATTGTATTACATTATTTACAATACAATATACATATAGGAGCCAGCGGCATCCAAAACTCTAACCCAATGACCTGGATTAGTCTAAAACCCTAATTCCTTAACCGAAAATAGAAAACCATCGGCAAAAACCATGTGCTGAAAAAACCACCTAAATACATGACACGTTTCCCGAGGTAGGTGTCGCGTTTCCCGAGGCAGAATTTTTTTTTCCAAGGGCGCTGCCCCCGGACCCCTACGCGCTCGACGCATATGCTCAGACACTACTACTCGTGCGAAGAATATAACACATACCCAACAGTAACTCACCGAGATCTTTCATTTCAAATACCTGTGCCATTTGCTTCTTGATTCCACTAATCAATTTTTTTGAGCTTTCTGTAATAATTAAATCATCAACATATAAGGAAATCAATACAATGTTCCCCTTTTCATCAAACTTGGTATACAGATTTGGATCACTTTTGCTCCTCATAAAACCCTGCTGAAAAAAGAATGAATCTATGTTCTCATACCATGACCTCCATATAATGCTTTCTTTAATTTACATACTAAATGTTCCTGACCACTTTTCACAAACCCCTCTGGTTGTGTAAGGTAAGGATTTTGATGGGTTTTCCTGTTTGCTTCTCCACCATGTTTTTAAATTACTTAAAGTATTCAAAAAATCACTCTTTTTCCTAAGGAAATAAACCCATGTGTATATTTTGCACTCATCAATAAACAATAAGAAATAATAAGCACCTCCTAGCGACCTTGTCTGCATTGGTCCACAAACATCAGTGTGCGCAAGTTTTAATAAATCTCTTTTTTTCCTATCAGGATTAGAGGGGAATTCATCTCAGTGCATCTTTCCTAATGCACAACCTTCACAAGAAACATATTCATTCTTCAACATACGGCTCAGTTCTTCAACCATACTTTTGTAATAACAACAAATCATGATAATTAATGTGACCATACCTTTTGTGCCAAAGAGTTTCTGTAGGCATAGTCGGAGAAGTTAAAACTTTATGATCCTTGCTAGTGACATCAAGTTTGTATAGGCCTCCAACTCTTACTTCTGAAGAAATAGTTCTGTAATGATTCTACAAGTCCTTCACTATACAATGTGTCTTAAAGAATTCAACCTTGAAATCTTGATCTGTAATGGTGGACACAAAAATCAAGTTTTTCTTTATTCCAGGGACATACACAACATTACGAATGTTTCTGACAGTACCATTTAGAAGTGTTACTGGAATATCTCCATATCCATTGATTTGATAAGAGCGATCATCTCCAAGATAAATATGGGCACCATTATGTGTTTCTTAAAAGCTTTTATACCAATTCGTATTACATGTCATGTGAATTGAAGTGCTAGAATCAACAAACCAAGCATCAACATCATGGCAATATGCCCATGCCTACCACAATAAAATAACTTAGGTTCATTTCTATTCGATGGCATACCTTGATTTGGCTTTGACTTCCTCTAAAATGAACTTCCTCCTCTACCTCCTTCTCATGGTTTCCCTTTAGGGAATCTCTTCTTCGTCCGTAGTGCTAAGTCTGAATTCTGAGGCTTCAAATTTGCACGCCTCTCTTCCTCTTGCAACAATATACCTATTAGTTCCTCAAAAGTAGGATCTTTCTCCCTTGTTGCAAGGCCTGTTATAAACATTTGATAGTCCTCTGGCATTCCATTACATTGTTTCTCCTATATCTCCCAATTTATCTTTCATTTCTTTAATTCACTTAGGATCTCTAATATCTAGAATTATGTTATCTTTAACAGACATTCTCAACAATACCTTGGCTTTGTTCTCTCACTTATCCTAGTCTAGGATTGTTGTCGTTGTCGCACCTGCAGCCGCATCGGATCGTGCTTCATCTCCTTTCACAATCGTCCATATACCATAACCTTCCATCAAAGTTTTCATCTTGAATTTCCAATTGATGAAATTCGATCCATCCAATTTGTTGACTTCGTTGAGGTAGGTTTCTGCCAGTGGATTCACCATCCTAGCAAACTTCTTCACCATTTCAGCAATCAATGCAACAAACACACGTGTTGCTAATTTTAGCGATCAGATGAGCAAAGAGGTTGATTTACTCTCCGTAACGATGCGCTCTCCTCGAATTCCTTAACAGACACAAAGACCAGAGCGAAAGAATAAATGCTCTCTCTCATTGATTATATTCCAATCTAAACTCATAGGGTAAGTGATGACCACATATAATTCTCAAAATTCACTTTGTGGGGTTGGAATTCACACTTCACACTATGGGATCAGAAACATTATCTCGCTGGAGTATACAACAGTTAAGTCTCGCTGGAGTATACAACAGTTAAGTGTTTTGTTGCAGAAGATGAAGCGCGCAACAAGAGGGGTTGAGACTTCCTCTTCGTAACCTCAGCGCACAAATCCTCCTCAGATGGTGGCAACATCCGTTGCTTGGAGCAATATTCTCCCAAAGCCACGTAGATATGCCCCTGCGCAGCTCCTCTCTCAACGATGGGCGGATTACCTCTTAACGCAGCGATGTCTGCCCTCGTAGCAGTCGGATGCGCCTCCTCACGATCCGCTAACAATGATCCCGCAGACCAACAATGGAGGCTTTGATCTGGGCACACTCTCCAAGCCATTTCACGCTGACGTCTCTCACGCAGACGTTCTCTCCACACGATTTGCCGCCTCAGACAACGGGTGCAGGGACTAACCCTCCTCTCCCAGCCGCTCTCACAATCCCACAGGCAGCAATTCTCAACAACGTACTTCCTCCTCCACTCAGCGACTGGTGGCTCCTCGGGCTCTTCTCGCAATGGCTCTGATACCAACTTAAATGAGAAACGACTCCAACTGGAGATGGGGAAGCAAAGCTAGATTGTTCCAAAGTAATGAATGGAAAGATACAAATATATGTATGACGATGATGTGGTTGAGGAACGGTTTTAGGAAGTTGTGACGGTTGGAAACTAATCATCGTTAAATCTCCATTATTCTAACTCAACCAAGGTCTATAAATCAAATCCTCCCCATGTAGGTGGATTGTCAACTAACACAGCCACATTATAAAAGTGGTTGAAATTTGTACATAGATTTGTTTGAAAAGGTGGAAAGTGGAGAATGAAAGACAATCTTTTTGAATACCCTTTCTATAAATATATTATACTTGAATTTTTCATCTCACATATTAAAAACATTATCATAACTAAATTAAAAAAAAATTATGATGAAATATAAATAAAACATAAAAGAAAAATGATGTAATAAAAAAATAATTACCCAAATTAAAAGCTCAAAATTATCTTTAAAAAAATCAACAATTTTGAAATAACAAAAAGAACTCTCACAAACTTCATAATAACATTTAAAAATAAACAAAATCTAAAATATTATTAATAACATTTAAAAATAAACATTTAAAAATATTATTAATAACATTTAAATAAACACAAAATCTAAATCTAAAATATTATAAAGAGAATTTGTAATTTTTATAATTTAAAAAAGGTAAAGAATTAAAAACATTCACTTTAAATACCATTCTCATAAACATACTATGGATCAATTTTATAATATGTAACTCTAATAATTTTTTTGCTCATAGGAAAACTAAAAAATAAAATAAAGTTTCTTTTTCATCTTTTAACCATGAAAACTAAAATCTTAGCCTAAGTAATTAATTAATCAATATTCAAATATACCAAATTTTGATTACGCAGGCGTATATCTATTGACAATGGGCACAATTAATGATCTTTTAACTTTATTTAAGCTTAAATCCTAGATGCTGGCATATTCTTAGTCGTCCTCCAAAATCAATGAGCTAGATTTATTGCTCATAACTTCCTTGCATTTATGAAGGTATTCGTTAACATGTTTACTTTTTTACATTTACCTAAGAATACTTAAAAAATTACTCTTAACATATATAATTGACACGTTCAAATGATTAAGAATATAATTGACACGTTCAAATGATTAAAAATGATTAATATATATACATGCCACGTTTATATCACTCCACAGTTTTTATGTTAGATCACCATTCGTTTCTGATACTTGCATTACCTCCCACATTATGAACATTCCACGACCTGAACCACCACAACCAATTAGATGTGAAATATGCGGAAGACCTCGCCAAGCGTGAGAAGAAGCTCAAGAGTTCCCACAGCTCGGAATCGGTGGTAAAATCATCGTATAATAATCAGGCCATTCGATCCTCAATATTCTCTGTAGGCTCAACCGAATCCATTAATGTTGAAAATGAGCGATTGTATTTTGCGTCAAGGTGGTCCCTCGTAGCGGGACGTCTGCCCGAGCGAACCGATAATGAAATCAAGAATCACAGGAACACTTATCTGAGCAAGAAGTTGAAAATAAACGAATGGCAACCCAAGTGGTCAAATCTGAAGTCGAGACCAGAATTTCCTTCTCCGGTGCAAACTCATGTCTTCAAAACTATTCCAGTGAAAACAACGACAGTCTCTGGAGCTCTAATACCAAACGGCTACAGTGTTGACGGGAAGAATGATAGGCCAGATCAATCTTTGAAACCGTGTGATGTTAAAGAAATTTCAAATTCCTGAGAGCTACATGTGGAAGATTCTATCGCAAGCAAAGACTCTAAGGGCATTGTCCTTACCATGGATGACTTCAACCTTGTTGAATTGATAGAAGTTAGAAACTCTATCGGCTGTATGTGGAATTTAGCGGACCAGCAATCCTCACATCACTAACATTTTACAGAAGAATTATGTAGTAAAGAAGAGAAATTATTGGATTTGAACGAGATATTCTCTCCCCACTGCCATTTTCTCTCTTTTTCATCTAATTTTTCAACAGATATTCCATCAGCAGTGTTCTATCCGTTAACACCAGCTAACTTTGCCGCGGGAACGAATTCGTGGGAAGACATGTGTTGTGTCCAACGCAATATACAGCACGCCAACAGTATTATCGTAGCTGATGGAGAAGCTGGAAAGGAAGAACTCAGCTATAAGAAGCAGCCTGGAGATTGCATTGACGAGCTAGGTTATTTACAGCAATTGACAGCATAGTCGCTGAGCTTGCAAATCACTTGTAATAATCGTTTAAGCTGATTCGTTTTTGCATGGAATTCAAATGTTTTGCGGATGGGAACTGCGGCTAATTTAAAATGAAAAATGAAGCATTACCAAAATATATTTTTGTCCGGTTTAACTTTTTTGAAGTCCAGTCATCTTGATCATCGAATTATAGTTGTTGACATGAATGTTTTGGTTTTAGGTCTTTCATTCTGGCCCCATAGATTCACTTACAAGGAGCTCAGCATTGCCACGAATGAGCTCAGCATTGCCACGAATGGATTCAGGGACGAAAATGTTTTGGGCAGAGGGCTTCCGCAAAAAATATATTACATGGAAACCCTAATTAGGGTTTGTAAAATGAAATTAGCCTTTCGGCGTTCATCAGCCACAATCGTGTGGCTGTGCTAGTATAATTTCAGTCATAAACACAAAAGCTTAATCTTACGAATGAATTAATGGAAATTCAAAGAAACCAAACTTTATCTACGGTACTAATGATCATGGGTTTCACGTGTGATCACCTTGTCACTTCATGTATACTGTTACAGATCGTTCAGCCGAAGCTACCATCTGAAAGGCAGAGTAGATAAATCATAAAAGAGAGGACACTGCGTTGCAAAAGTCGCCACAGCAATCCGATGCCAGGCTGATTGATACTTGTTTCAAACTTCCGATCACAAGCAACAGCATGTGCTTCTAAAAGTCATCAGCATATTCCAAACTGTCTCTTCACTGCTTCGAGAAGACTTTCACATAGATGCAACTCCCTTTCTGTAACGAAAGAACTTTCCATTGCTTCAACGCGATCCTTAACTTACTGTCCACACTTTCGCCATCCGT